>LKBB01000012.1:100862-133604 GCA_001513885.1 Thielaviopsis musarum
TTTTTTTTTTTTTTTTTTTTTTTTTTTAATTCCTCAGTCCTGAACAAAGGACTCAACTGACAAGAGGACTAACACAGGATGCTGCTGGTTGCTTCGCCCAGGGCACAGGGCACATAGGCTTCAGTGCTGAGAAGCGCGAAATTCAGACGGAAGCGTGTGTGGAAGGACATGACTGTGCAGACATAGCTACAAGTCTACAAGTAATAGTGCTATTAGATTTGTGCCTTTTTGGTGGAAGCTAAATTGTATCCCCAGGATGAGGAATTGAGTCGCGGCACCGTAATATCAGAATTGGGTGGTTACTTACAGTAGCATATTTCCAACTTTGTACAACAATGGTGGAAGGTGATAACAAATACACATCGTTATCATCAAGTAAAAGAGGTAAACTTCTTAGTCGGGTCTAACTGAGAACAGGAACCGACTAATGCAGGTCCGCAGCCACTTTGTCTGAGAACAAAGAAACAAAGAGGACCTTAAAGCTAGCGGGCGGCGACTAAATCATAATGGACGTTAATTACACCGTTGTAGGGAATTTTTGTTCCGAATATAAAAAAAATGAGCAACACCAAAGGGTTATGTGAACTAGGGTTGTGTCATTTGGACCCAAGCCTTTTTTGAGATTGATCAGCGACAATACATTTATATAACAACACGTCAGTCAGTCTTATCAGTGAGCCATAGATTGACAAAGAATGGGTGTGTTTTCTCGTAGCTGCAGCCAGCTTCGATGCCTGTACTATTTTCTATTTCTCTGATACATTGGGCCAGGGCATGCGACGTCTTTGCCGCCGGCAAAATTTCTCATCTACAAAGTAGAACGTATGCCGAGTTTAGAACCGCTGCTTCACCTCCAATTAGAAGAAAGAACTACCGCTTTATCGCAAAATAAAAGAAAGAATAGTGCGAATACTAATAAAAAAAAGCCTCATCTGGCGATAATGACATGCCACAGAGGATGATGAAACTGGGCTCCAGAGCTTATCAGAGCAAGAAGGTTATAGTGTCTGCAGATGGAGACGATGCAATGACGGCGCAGACGGCGACAACGCGATTAAACGAGCCGGGTGAAATAAGCTTTTGTGCTTTGGATGAAACTTAACACAGACGAGAATAGAAGCCACGAAGAACAAAATAGAAAACATGACACAGAAAACTTGGAGACTTACTTGGCCTTGGGGCCATTTGGCATTTTGGGCTCACGTCAAGCCCCACGCAGGGCAGCATAAACAAAATGGAGTGTGATAAGTGCATGCATAAATATGCCGAGGCCAGGTATAATACGCCGCTTTCCATTCCATATGGCATTCTAATTAAGCCTTATGCTTCTTTCCAATCGGCTGCCCATTCAAGCACAACCCACCAAAAGCTGAGGTCGGATAGACCGTCAGAGACCTTCGCAAACGATCTTTTATTATTTCTTGTCAGACAAGTTTCAAGTTATTCCCCTGCACAACAAGAAACCTGACAGCTTTGATTTTTCTTTTCTTCTTTTATTGCTTCTTTGCTGAAAAAAAAAGATGGGTGATTTCCTTTGCTGAGGGCCTATCAACGCATCCAGATAACATATTTGCTATATTTTCTTTTGTTGCTTTCCGTGGCGAGTGAAATGAAAACGTAACACCAAATTAGGTCTTGCGCGCGTTAAAAGAGAACTTCTGTATTCAACCCCCCCTCCCCCCCGAAAAAGGAAAGAAAATGCATCGACGTTTACTGAAGCTTCTATCTATGCTTTCCCTCCTCGTCGACGTTCTGGCTTTGCTTCCCTGATATTACGTGCGGCACAACGAGACAGGCATGTGAACATTTCCTTTCGGCCATCATTTCTGGATTCTGTTTAGCTTCTGAACAGGCATCATGGGGTTTGATCAAATCGGTAGGACGAATCATAGTAGAAAGCACACAACTTAACGTGCGCAAAGTACAAGATGAAGTCTAAGCTTTTTATTGTAGGGTTTAGCCGGTGATCTGCGTCTTTCATGCGTTTCCTTCTTGCTTTTACCCTTTTCGTTCGCTCTGAACGACGACGTATTGTGTAAAAAAAAAAAAAAAAAGAGAGCAAGAGCCATTGATTAATGTGACGGCTGTTAATTCTCCGCTATATTGCCATCCAGTTCGCTCATATGCGCCATCGGACAAGTTTGGATTTGGAGAGAATAGAATAACAAAAAGGGCGCTTAGGAATCATTGGAAAGTGCAAATTACCTTGTGCGTTTGTTTCACACATTGTTTGCAGGTTTTTTTTTCTTTTCGTAAAATGAGACTTTTTTGGTGTAATGCAAAGATTCGGGCTTGCTTTTTTTTTTCTTTTCTTCTGTTGCTGGGCAATAAAAAATTCTCACGCAATATACTGTAGCTCACGTTGTTTTACAAAGAACGAAGAAAGAACGTGCTCGAATTCAAGACGCGTCATGATGACCAGCCAGAAGCTTATACGGACAATTTTAGCAGGGGAGATACCGGAACTAGGAATGACTAAACTTAATATCGTCGATCTGGTCCAGCGTGGTATTTCAGTTGAGTGTTGGTGTGAACGCGTAGAGGGTACAGAAAAGTCCGTTTGCTGGACCCTTAGTTTATGTAAAACGTAACCCTGATTCTACAGCTCACTCTAAGCCTAGAGGAGAAAAATAAAACAGCAACGACGCGTCGTTCAAAGACGCGATAGAGGATCCAAGTGCAGTAACTTTAACGCACAGTAAGCCCTGGTTCTTCAAGAGCCGTTGCCAAAGCAAAGCTGCGATAGGCGAGAGACAAGCTTGCCTACAACAACATTCGAGCCGGAAACCTGGACCACAAGAAGAGGGAAGAAGTGGGCTTTTTTTTCTTTTCTTTTTTTCTTTTTTCATGTTTTTCCACAAAGCCCTTGCCGAAAGCTTTGATTCCCTGAGAGAATGACCCAGGTTCTTCGGTCTTCCTTGTCCAAGGCTCGTTCATCTTCTTTATTCAAGAAAAAAGGGAACAAGAAAGCTGGGGAATGAAGAGCAGCTCAGCGAAACAGAACGGGCTATCCCTTTCCGTTTAGTCTTGTTGCTCTGAGAACGACGTGTAAGTACTTTTACGGCAAGGTAAATATAAAAGTTAATAGTGGCCGATTACAAAGCAAAAAAAAAAATCACAGGAAAATTTCACACTGGATGTCCACAAATTCTGGTCAATGAGGCCCCCCCAGAGAAAAAGAAATAAAGAAGAAAAAGGAAGCTTTCCTCAGTTGGATAGACCCTTGCTATGGCCCTGGACTAACGCTTGTGCCTGCATTTCCTTTGCCTTTGTAGCTGCTGTGTTCTGTTCTTTATGGATGGGAACAAAAAAGTAATGGGCCTGGACTTTTACTCGGACTGGAATGAAAAAAAAAAGAGTACTACATCTGCTTTGTCCGCTAGGTGTGAGTAGACGGATGGAAAGGGATGTGATTTGTTGCACGTCGTACTTTTTTATGTGACCAAGAGCTACAAGAAGAATTTTAGTCTTATCTTGTTACTCGTAGTATTGAGTTACAGGCTTCAGCTAGTTCGTAGCTCATAGTATAACAGAACAGCTGCTACCTGTCTACATTTGTGTCTAGTACAAAGAAGCTACGATCTTGTAGATACTTAATCACCTGCTGACTACAATTGTGTACCCTACTAGCACGGGTTTACAGAGCAGCTTTTGGAACTTGGGCCCGTCTTGTAGCTGAGCTCCGGAGCCACAGCCTCTGATTTTGCGCCTCCTGCTGTCCTGGCTGTTCCTGCGCCTCTGAAACTTGGTTGGACTAAGAAAAGTTTATGGGTTAGTTTGATTTCAGACTATTGTAACTACTTACTTATTTACTTACTTAAGTTGCCATCCAATTCATATTCCTCCGTTATATGTGGTTGCGGCTTTTTATTTTTATTTTCTATTTTTATTTTCTATCTTTATTTATCTATTTCTTGCTTCTTTGGCTTGTTTATATGGATGGAGGGCAATGAAGAGCTTCCTTACTTGCTTGCTTGCGTATCTAGGAAACAGTGACACAAGAGCATGGCCAAAGAATAAGGCAGGAAAATGCTACTGCTAGTTGCTGGTAAACTATAGCAGCAGATTGTACTTGCTTGAATATACAAAAAAATACGTAAGTAAGTACGTGTGCATCAGGAGCAGGATCATGTACTGTCAAAGTACATTGACTCTCGGTTCTGGCCAGGCCATAGAGTTGCAGTCAAGGCCCTGCACCTTTCTTCTAGACCTTATCTCTCACCCCTAGATCCTGGCTCTCCTGGCTCTCCTAGTCTTTCTGTACTTTAGCGTTTGCTTACAATGTACAAAGTGGTGTTGCTCGGCCGCGCATTTAGCAGATTGCTTGGCTGCCTTGGGCGAATTTACAGGTTTATTTTATTTTTATATATTTCTACGGAGTAGTATCAAATGATAAAAAAGGGTACAACCAACGACCAGGACAAAAAGAAACAGAGTCCAAACTTTATTTGTTCTGTTGGATTTCCTTGGAGCAGAAATGTACATGTGTACAACTTTGGTACTTTGCAGCAAAACGGCCGCGCACTGGGGGAGGCAGAGAAAGAAAAACAAAGTGCAACAGCTTTGCCCAAGGTCTGCGGCGGCCGACGAATAGAATTTCAAGAAAGTTAAAGAATAAACAAAGCAGGACGCATGAAATCTAGGTGTGAGGTTCCTTCCCTGCCAGTTTTTACTACGACTTGTGGCCCCCTCGAAACTCGTATGCCCCCCCAAAGCTCAAAGGGAAAGAAGGGCTTGCAAACGATAAAATGCCCATTTTATGTTCTAGACAGGGTCTCTTCCATCATGTCACTTAGCCTCGCTCAATTTCATTTCTTTTTATTCTTTGATAATTCCATTTTTTATTTTTCCTTTTTTAAGCTCTTTTTCCTTGATTCTATTTTCTACTCCAACGACTAAAAATCGACGCTTGATTTTCCATTGAGAATATACATAAACTGCCCTCTTCCTTCTTTTTCTGGCTCTCCGCTTTTCGTCTTTATTTTTTCCTCTTCTTCCTCTTTTCTGGATTTGGCCCTAATTTGACACCTCACGATCCCCGATTCGGCTTCATCGACGGATTCTTACTTCTCTATTTCATTTATTACTACCAGTAGAGAAGTCGATTTCCATCTCCGCATCCATCCATTCATGATGCTTTGGCAGCTTTTGAGCATTCCCCCCATTCACCTTAGCTTCTAATTTTCTTCCTCCCTTCTCCTACTGTTTTTCTTCTTATCAGCTTCTTCTGCCACCTCACTGGCAGTCTACATTTAAACGTCTCACTAGAGTCGCTTCTCATCGCCAAAAACAGCCACTCACCATGGCGATTTGGCTCTTCCGCAAAAAGTCGGCCGGGCGAAAGCGGCCACGCAGCGATCACAGCATGACCGATGCCGAGTGTTCTTCACCCCGCCAATATCAGTACGCTGATGGCTCATCACCATCATCAACATCACCAACTCCTCGGATGCCGCTGCGAAAATCAACCTTGAAAAAGCGCCGTACCGAACCGCCCAAAAACCACCCCAACCCTCAGTGGAATAACAGCAACAATAATAACAACAACGCCACAACCCTCAGACGGTCCTACAGCTTTACCAAAGACCAACCCGACGAGATTAGAATATCACCCCGATCCCCCATCATGGCTGTCGACGCCGCTATTTGGGAGGCTCCGACCTTGAGTCCACGCCGCTCAAAAAAGGCCAAGAACGGCAAGCTCCAGAAGAGCACGCTGCGGCGAGATCTGGCCCGCGAAGCCGAAATCCGCGCCCTCAGCACCCTCAGCAACAACCGTCCCACATCCATCGCCACATCGTCCCGCCACCGTCGAACCCGCAGCAAGTCCCACAACCGCGCCCGCTCTATAAGCTCCGAAAAGGACGACGAGCTCCCGTCCGCCGAGTCCCTCCGCTCCAGCATGTCCAGCGACGGCAGCGACGCTGCGGCCTTTCGCGTGACTGCCCTCGGTTCACTGGTGCCGCACCCGACGCTCCGCTATACTTCGCGCACTCACTGGTTGCCCTTGGCTGACCGGAACCCCGCGTCCAAATCGCAAAAGACCATTGACCTGCCGGCCAGCACAGCTAACATGCGCTCGCGCGCTCGCATCAACGAGCTTGCCGACGACTTTGACTCGAGCGATCTGCGCACGCTGATGGAGCGTGACAAGCGCCGCCGCGAACGCAAACACCTCCGTGACCAGGAACGCGCGGCTGAGCGGATTGCACGCAAAAAGGCCGAGCAACGCGAGCTTGTCGAGCGTGCTGTGGCTGCTGGGACGCCGCCGCCGCGGAACATGGATCGAGGAGTACTTGGTCGTGAGCTTATGGAGCCAGCCAAGATCTTCCCCGATTCAGCGTCTGCTGCGGCCAATGTTGAGCCTTCTTCTGAGAACGCGCGGCCGGCGACCCCGCAGTCGTTTTGCGATTCAGCTTCAGTGGCAGCGTCGTTTTTCCAGGAGGACCCAGCGGCTATAGCTGAGGTTGATGATGACGCTACCAGCATTAGACACTCTTCTGAGACAAGTGGCCTGGCGGATTGCACTAGCCGTTTGCCTACCTTAGCTGCAGAAGACGCATCCACTGAGCCGCAGCGGCCACCCACTATCGTGTCCTCCACACCTACTGTGCATCTGCGTGCGCGCCACCAGGCCAGTTCTGTCTCATTCACGCCCACACTCTCTCCTTCTCTGGCCCTGACCAGCGAAGCCGACCAGAGTTCCAGCTCCACCCGCGCCCACCGCTCGCTGCGCACACTGCTCCGGTGGGGCTCGCGCAAGCGCAAGCACTCGGCCGCGCCGTCCTTTAGTAATATTTCTCGCGAAGTCATGGCCGCCGAAGCCGCACGCTCGCGCTCCGCTGCCGCCATATCGATGGCAACGGCGCCCTCGACGCCCCGCTACGACTCGACCGACTACGACCTGCCGATTCCTAGCACGCCCACGCGCATTCTGCCGCGCCGCACGCTCTCGCGCTTCCGCGAGGATTTGCCCGAGCTGCCCATCTCGCCGCCGGCGTCGCCGAAGCGCGAAAACGACTTATCGACAATCATGTCGGTCAGCGAGCGGCTCAGCGGCATGTACAGCGTGACGTCCAGCCCGGCATCGGGCTCGGGCCGGCATGCGCGCCACCGCTCGATTGATGCGTTGACATGTGCTTCACCGGTGCCCAGCTGCGATGCCGAAGACGAGCGAGACGACCAAGAGCTCGAGCACGAACATGACTATGACATGGACGACTCGCTGGCGGCCGCGCCGTCGCCCGAGCCACACTCGCTTTCTATGGCATCAATCGACTCCGAGGCTGAGTGGCTGTCGGGCCGCATTTCGCGCGGCACGCGGCACTACTATGCCAGTTCTGAGTGGACGCACGAGGCCGGCCTGTCGACGGGCGTCAGCATGGAGGAGGGCTACTTGCGCGGGTACTCGCCGTACACGCAGCAGGGTGACGAGGACGTTATCATGACCAGCGACGGCGAAATGGACGACGACAACGATAGTGATGAGGAAGACATGACCCGTACCGTCGATGCCGGCGAGCAGCACGTGCGCGTGGGCGGCAAGAAGGCCGGCCTAGTGGGTCCGGCGGTGCAGCAGTCGTTTGACAGCAAGCACCGGAGCACCAGCACGGTGGTTGGCAGCTATCCGGATGCCTAAGCGTGTTGGGCAATGATGACTAATGATACAGTTGTTCTCTTTCCATCTTTCCCCTCTTGAGCTTTTCTACTACTATCACCTAACCCATTCCCTGGATCCATCGAGATTCAAGTACTTGGCTATCCGCCGCTTTTTTTTTATTATTTTATTTTCCTAGTGTCATTCCCAGAGTTACCGACCTCTTATTCGTTCCTTACCACATTTCCTACCTTTTTCTATTTTCTTTTTTTTTTACATCAAAAACACACAAAAAAAGGTCAAAACGTCAAAATTGCTCAAGATGGCCAAGAAGGAAGATGCACTGTGAGCATGCATAATAGTCAGCCCACGCCCACCCTGTACGACACAAATCCCTGCAAAACTCGTTATACGTCAAATGTCCTAGCCCCCTCTACCATATTCACTTTCATCTACCCTTATACCTTTCGATTTTTTGTTTTCTTACTTTTGGTTATGACAGCGTTCGTATATATTATACCATTCTGTTTTCGGCGTTTCTCTTCGTTGCTTTTATTTGGGAACGCCTGTTTTATTTTGGGTCATTGTCTTTTCTGGTTACCATATCCCCCCCCCCCCCCCCTTGATACTCATCTGTCTGGTTGTCTATGGAGTTTTAAATATGTTTGTCATTTTGGTTTGCTTCTTTATACTCAGATAGCGTGGTAGTTCCTTGTTTTACTTGTGAATGTACACTGTGATTCTGTTTCACATTTTTTGCCTTGTTTTTGGTTGTTACGGCCTGATCTCTTCCTTCCAATCGGGCTCCCAGTATATGATACCCGTATATAATAGACCTTAACTTACACGAGTACTTTCCTTGTCTTTACCTTTTTCTCTGTGAAATTTTCCCTGTTTCAATTGGTGTACTTGAAGCTTGCAATTTATTGCTCGTATGAGGATACGATGGTGCCATATGTACTGAGTACGATGCCGCCTTGTTGCTGAGGAACACGATCTTGCTATTTCAAAGAACGATTCCGCCCTATAATGAAGAACACGATAAGAATCGCGACATGTCAAAGAATATAACATTACCACTGTGTTATCATTGGCCGGATGAAGTGGCGGTCACACGATTGAGATCTAAGTGAAGGCAAGTACGTGCAGATACGCAAATAGGGCTTGATCATAACCCCACCAAGTGGTTCTAGAGTCAAGACAATGTTACCACTTCATTGGCTGTATAGTATGGTACCTGCTTTCATTCAAATCCATTTGTTTGACTGTGTATTGCTACGGATACGGCTTGATCGCAACCCCGCTTGGCAATTTACTATATAATCTTGACGCTCTTAGGCACTGGCACGGGGAAGAACTTTTGCGGAGTTTTCCTAAAATATCTTCTAGGCCCCTTTTATTCCTCATCTAGTCAACCCCTTCTTTTTTTCCTTTTTTCTTTTTTTCTTTTTTTTGTTTAGTTCTTTTTTTAAAGTTTTTATTGCACATAATTTCATTTTTTTTTCTTATCAATCCAACAACACCTTTCCAACAGGTCCGGCGAGCCGCTGTCATCCTCATTGAGTTTCACCGACTTCATTGTTGTGGGTTGAGATTCCATTCCGTATTTAACTATGCTCAACGAGAAGCTGCAGACGACGCTTCGCTCGATTTGATGTGAGGGATCGTGAAACTGGATGGCACATTGCCCTCCAACACATTGTCCCCTGAACGACTTGAAGCCGGTGTTGCTCCGCTGGGGGTTGGTCAAGGCCAGAATGCTGCGGATTCTAAATTTCGATTTCGCCAATCCACCGAGGAATGTAAAAGTATGTACGTACTTAAGTACAGCCACGGATTACTTTTTCAGGTAGTATTGGGTATATGTATGTCTCTATCAACTTGGTCGCCCCTTTGGCTGTGGTAAAATATTCTTACATTTAGCTATAGAAACTCTCCTTACTGCGTCGTAAATACGATTAAGGCGCATTATCCAACTTCGAAACTTACTCCGCTCAAAACGTATCAACTCGATTGCCAATCGCTTGACTTTCCGATAACGACCGAGGCGCTGCTTGCTATTTCGCGAAAGCTTTACTTTGTCTATATTAAAAAGCTACATCTACTAACATGTTTTCCATTTATCTAGACGACAGATGCATTGGCTTAATGGATGCCCTGGACATTGTATCCTGCGAGGGCTCTTTAGCAGGTGTACTCAAGTACGATTAGGGTGGCCGATGCTGCATGCCAGTTTACACAGGGCAGGAAAAGTAGCGATGTGGCGGTAAGAAATCACCAGCCAGAGGCCGAGTAGGAAAAAAGAAATCAAGGAAACACGGAGCAATTAAAATAAAAAGCAAATAAAAATACTTGGAAATAAGCAAAACGAACAAAAAAGATGGATATTCAGCACTACTACTTTTTGTAGTACGCAGTGTTTTCCACAATTACTCATCCGTAAAGCGGCCTATTTTTATTTTTCTTTGTTGGTGGATAGTGCGTTGATGATGTAACGCTTTTTTTCTTTTTGCTTTTTGATATCCCTACCTTGTGTCTGCCGACATAAATAGGCACTACGACGACGAAACGAAACAAAACGAAACGTATGAGAGTTATACCAGGTTAACGAATTTTACGACTTGCTTAGCATTGTGTTTTGATTTTGGCCACGCACTTTTTTTTTTTCTTCTTCTTCTTTCTTTAGTTTGGGCGATTTTTTACTACTTTGCGTTTAGAAGCTTGATTGCTTTTTGAATTTTTGGACCTCATTTCTCGACGAGTTTCTCAAATCTGGATTTTTTTTTGACCTGTCGACCTCGACTTCTTGATCGAATTTTTCAATCTCTCGACCTTAACGTCTCAATCTCTCAAACCCCAAACTCTCAAACTCTCGACGAATCCTGTGAATCTCTCGACCGAACCGCTCTACACACCACCAAACAACCATACAGCCACAGCATAAATCCACACACAAGCCGCCGTCATGGCAGCCCGCCACTTCATGTCAGGCGAGCTCAGCGATGTGCGGCAAAAAGCCGTCAACGATGCTCGCAAGATGCAAGCAGCCATCTTAAAGGAGCTCACATCACAGGGCAAACCAATCCCGCCGTACGAGCTGATGGAGCTGATTGGCAAGGGCAGTTTCGGCCGTGTCTACAAGGCTACGCACCACGATACCGGGCAACTGGTGGCAGTCAAAATTATCAGCATCGAAGAGGGCGACAGCATGAACCCGACCAACTCGGACACGTTTAGCGATATTCTCAAGGAGGTTAACACGCTCAAGATGCTCAACAACAGCGGGGCGCGCAATATCAACATGGTGGTAGACTCTTTGCTGGTCGACCAGTCGATCTGGATGGTTACCGAGTACTGCGCTGGCGGCAGTGTGGCTACGCTGATGAGACCGACGGGCGGCCTGCCGGAGAAATGGATCATTCCGATTCTGCGCGAGGTTGCCGAGGCGATTTCGTGGGTGCACAAAGAGGGCATCATCCACCGAGACCTCAAGTGTGCGAATGTGCTGGTGACGGACGCGGGCGGTGTGCAGCTGTGCGACTTTGGCGTTGCTGGAATCATGCACACGCGCTTCGACAAGCGGTCGACGGTGACGGGAACCCTGCAGTGGATGGCGCCCGAGCTGTTTGATTCGGCGGCCTACGGAACCGAGGTTGACATTTGGGCGTTTGGGTCCATGGTGTACGAGGTGGCGTCGGGACTTCCGCCAAACGCCACGACGCTACAAAACATTCCCGACATTAGCCGGTTTCTCAAGAACAACTGTCCGCGTCTTGAGGGCGACCAGTACTCTGACCTGCTCAAGGACATGGTGGCATACTGCCTGGTGGACGATCCGGCCATGCGGCCACGCATTGAGGAAATTCAGCAGCACCCTTATATTGCCAATACCGAGGACCGCTTCCCAACGACATCGCTGTCGCGGCTAGTCAAGGGCTACCGGCTTTGGGAGACGCAGGGAGGAAGCAGACGGTCGCTGTTTGCCGCAGGCGGTGCTCAGGGCCAGCTTGACGATGCGCCTCCTCTACCGCCGATTGAGCACTGGAACTTTAATACGATGACGGAAGCGACACAACAAAAAAGCAAAACAGCGTCCGACGATCCGGTCGCGTCGGCAGTATACGACGCATATGGGCCCGGAGTCGACTTTCCTAACCAGGCACCGCCGCCACAAAAAGGCGGGCCGCGGCGTCGGCGGAAGCCACCGAACCTCAAGGGCCCGACGGCGCCGCTGGAAAAGGTGTTTGACCCGAACACGCTGACAAACTACCGCGACAACGCGCGCATGTGGTATGGCCGCGGCGAAAGCCCACCGCCGACGTCGGACCTGCCGCTGCGCGACGACTCGCAGCAGGGCCAGACGGTGCGCGAGTCGCTGATTGACCTGGATCTCTCGCTCGAGGGCACGGGTATGGACGTGCGCGATCTCAGTCTCAACACGATCCGCGCCAGCCAGAAGCCGCCAATGCACGACAACCGGCGCACACAGGACTGGACGTTCCCCGTCATGGCGTCCGGCGGGTCGGGGCAGATTGACGACGACGCACCGATGCCGCCAGCGTTTGATCCGCCGACGGAGATTTACAGCCGGCCCGGTGCCAACTCGTCGGCGACGTCGCTGCAGAGCCAGCTGCAGAGCCTGCCGACGCCACAGCCGTTGAGCCGGGCGTCGGTTACGAGCTTGATTGACCTGGACGCCGGGTTTGCCGATGACTACTCGCGGCCGTCGACGTCGCAGTCGGACGCGGCGTTTGCCAGCGACACAGAAGAGAGCTTTGGCCTGGAGAATCACACGTCGCGGCGGTATGACGAGCCAATGATGATTCGTGAGCCGTCGTTGTATGTGCCGGATGGGAATACGACGGCGGCGCTCATGTACCAGGGCAGCCAGAATGGCAGCAATTACAACGGGATGAATGGGGGTGCTCAGCAGCAGCAGCAACAACAACAACAACAACAACAGCAGCAGCAGCAGCAATATACGGAAGAGGAGGAAGATGACGGCACAATTGAAATCCCCGATCTGGGCGATAGCTACAGAGAGCCATCCATCTACGTCACGTCCAACGCGCGCACCGACCGCGAGCCGTCGCTATATGCGCAGATCGATCTCGGCGATGCAGTCTACGAACGGCCCGAGTCGCAGATGACGGACTACAACCAGTACCAGTACCAGTACCAGCAGTACCAGTACCCGTATCAGCAGCAGCAGCAGCAGCAGCAGCAACAACAGCAGCAGTCGCGGCCGGGCTCTCAAACAGCCAATCACGAGAACGGCGGCGGCGGCGGCAATGCAGGAGAGCGGCAGCCGTCGATTTACATTCCGTCCTTTGAGACGGACAAGAGACAGGCATCCATGATTATTCCAGACGAAGCGCGCACGGATCGACAGCCGTCGCTGCTCATTCCCGATGACATGGAACAGTACAGTATTGTTTCTACGGGGAGTAATGGAGGCGGGAGCGGGAGCGGGGGCGGAAGTGGACGATTTGGAAGTGGTGGTCAGCAGAGTGGCGGGTACAATGGCATGTACGAAGATCTTGTGCCGGACCCGGACTCGCCGTCGCTACCGCCGCCCAACGGATTTGCGCCGCGCGGAGCCTCTTTGAATTCTATTTCATGGCGACAAGACTTGACAACAGCCGGGGCAACAGCCGGGGCATCAGGAGCAGCAGCAGCAGCAGCAGCAGGAGGAGCAACAGCAGCAGCAGCAGCAGCAGCAGGAGGAGGAGCAGCAGCAGGAGGAGTAGGAGGAGTAGGAGGAGCAGGAGCAATAGGAGCTATGACGGCAGCCAGCAGCGTGGCGTCGTACACGGAATTCTTTGCGCCGCCGGCGGTGCCGTTTGAGCTGTCGACGGCGCCGGGCGGGCCGCTGGGGCATGTCATGGAGGGCCGCGGCACGGCGCTGGATATGAAGGCGGAGATGCAGCGGCTGATTTCGACGATGCGCGATCATTTGGTGTATACGGGGATGATGTTGGAGACGTTGCCGGTGCGGAAGGCGGAGGTGCGGCGGGGGCGGGAGGAGACTCCGTAGTAGTAGCGAGATATTGAAGATATTTATGCTTTATGTATGTTGTGTAGGTGTCTGTAGGTGTGCTGTGTAGGTGTCTGTAGGCATGTTGTGTAGGTGTCTGTAGGCATGTTGTGTAGGTGTCTGTAGGCGTGCTGTGTAGGTGTCTGTAGGCGTGCTGTGTAGGTGTCTGTAGGCATGCTGTGTAGGTGTCTGTAGGCATGCTGTGTAGGTGTCTGTAGGCATGCTGTATAGGTATCTGTAGGTATGCTATATAGGTATCTGTAGGTGTCTATGTAGGTGTGATATATGTAGGTGTTTGTGTAGGTATGATGTGTGTAGGTGTTTGTGTAGGTATGATGTGTGTAGGTGTTTGTGTAGGTATGATGTATGTAGGTATGCTGTTTGTACTTAAGTAAGTAGGTATGTTGTATGTAGGTATGCTGTGACTAAATACACTGCATAGCCAACACACTGGTCTGGCTCGTACAGATTCTCGTCGGACACAGAATGCAGCCAACCCAGAAAGCTAAGTTCTAGTTGGCTGATACCCAGTAATTTAAAGAGGGGAAAAAAAGCTGGTCGGGCTCTCTGTTACACTGCAAGTGGGGACGTCCTGACCAGGATATATGGTTGGCTTGTTTACTTTGAAGAAAAAGAAGAAGAAGAAGTTGGTGATGTCAGTTTAGAGGATTCTTTGTCTTCTCACATCTTCTTTGTTTTCCATTTTTTTTTAGTCTTGATATAAAGCCTTTTTTTTTCTCCTTTTATTTCAACTTACCTGCTTGATATAAAGCTGATCATCCTCGAGCTGTTTGGCTATTTTATTTCCCTTCTTTTTTTTTTTTTTTTTTTTTTTTTTTTTTTTTTTTTTTTTTTTGGTCTGGCGAAGAACAAAACTCGCACACAACCCTTCTCTCTTCCCCCCCCCCTACCCTTTTGAACAGAAGAAGAAAAAATGAAATACAAATAGAGTCGAAATAACCATTTGGCTTCCGTGGCTCTGGCTTTTTTTTTTTTTTTTTTTTTTTACCGGGAATTCTTGTTACAAGTAATCACACAATATCTGACCTGCTGTGCCTGGTCTTTTATTTCTTTTTTGCAGTTGTGCAGCAGCTGGTTTCCTAGCTTACTAAATCTGTCATTATACTTTTGGTCTTGCGCCAGCCTTGCTTATTTATATCTTTTTAACCCTCACCCGCCTTCGTTTTCTTCATCTTTTCAATTCAATTTTTTTTTTCACCACAACCCCCCCCCCCCCCCCCCTAATACCAATGGAAGACTCCGGATTCTTCTTCCCCGGCGCCCCATCGGCTTTCCCCAGCTGCGGCCAGCTTTAGTCCAACCGCAATGAGGAAAGTTTTCAAGACTTCCTGCTGCAGCTGCAGCTCGCTGGTCACCACATTCACTCTCTGAGCCTAGTGCATCTGTATCATCTGTATCAGTATGCGCCGCTGACCCAAGTGGCCGGCTCGTTTAGTGGTAGTGTGCCCAGTGGGCTTGTGGAGGAGGCGGATTTCTTGCGGACGACGCCGTTGCCGCTAGACTCTAGTGCTTTGGTTGCTGCGAATGATGATGACAGTCCGAATGCTGACGTGGGAGGTGCTGGATGTTTTTCGTCTCTGAACTCAGATGTTTTTTTTTCTTTGGATGGGGGGAATCCGTTTGTGGATGGTGGTGCTGCCGCTGTGTTTTCCCATGCTGCAAATCCCTTGGCCGGTTCTGCAGGCGGCTTTGGCTTTCCTTCTGCTGTCGACGGGAACTTTGGCCTGGCTGCCGCAGATTTTGGTCTGCCTCTGGACCCAGGCCTTGGTATGTCATTGGACCCGAGTCTTGATATGTCATTGGACCCGAGTCTTGATATGTCATTGGACCCGAGTCTTGATATGTCATTGGACCCGAGCCTTGATATGTCTTCGGACCCAGGCCTTGCCTTGCACGACGTGTCCAGCCCAATGTCAACCTTTTCAACGCCGTTCACGAGCCCCGTCACTGGGTTTTCGTCTCCTGCGATGCCGTCGTCGCCTCCGGAGCTTGTCTGTCCAAGCTCGCCCGAGCCCTCACTGATGGGCGGCCAGGCAGCCGATATTGACCCTCGGGTTAAGATCTTGATGAAGGGCGACAAGTACGATGGCCTTGTTGGGCTTGATCTGGTGGACCGGGACTTGTGGCAGGTGCTTGGCGATGATGGCCAGTATTACTTTCGGAATCCGGAAACAAGGGTCGTGAAGCAGAAGGCATATTCTTTGCCCTCTGAAGTGAGGTGAGTTTTTTTTCCCTTTTTTTTCCTTTTTTTTTCCTTTTTTTTCCTTTTTTTTCCTTTTTCTTTTCCTTTTTTTTTTCCTTTTTTTTCCTTTTTCTTTTCCTTTTTTTCCCTTTTCTTTTTCCTTTTTTTTCTTCTTTTTTTTTTTTCCCTTTTTTCCCCCCCCCCTTTTTCCCCTTCTTTTTTCTTTTCTTTTCTTTTCAAGGTAGCGAGCCCTAACATTCAATAGGAAACAAGCCGCCCGCTGCCTCAAAGGCTACTTTTGCGTGCCCTGCGAACGCGACGGCACCCGCCACGGCTTTGGCGAACGCAACGACATCCGCGAGCATGTCATCAAGTACCACCCCAATGTGGCTAATGCGCGCGGCATCCTACAAGAGAAAAAGCCGTGCGGGGTGTGCGGCCAGCTGATTATAAAACACGGGCGCAATGTGAAGCGGCACGAGGATACGTGCCTAAGAAAAAGAACGTCAGAGGGAAAAAAAGGCAAGAGACACCGCAAACAGCAAGTCCGGGAAGAAAAGCCCGGCTCCGACTCGGCGGATTTTGAATCGTGTTTCAAAGACAAGGTGACTGATATTTAGTGGAGCGACGACGTGTCCGAGACTGGGCAATTTTCTTTTCTTTTCTCTTTTTTTTTTCTATTTCTTTTTTTTTTCTATTTCTTTTTTTTTTTCTATTTCTTTTTCTCTTCTTTTTCTTGTTTATTTTCTTTTTCTTTATTTTCTTGTTTATTTCTCTTGTTTCTTTGTTTACAACGCTATAACGTTACGACCGACCAACTTACTTATATCTCACGACTACATCTGTTTTTACGCACGGCCACGAGACACAGCAATTTCTCAACTTTCTACTTTTATATTTACCAATATCTTGGCCCTCCCACCCATCACTTTTCCCCTCTTCTTCGACCTGTTTTTTTCTGGGCACAAAAACAAAAAAAAAGAACACAATACAAAAGCCCCGAAACGACCGATCAATAAACCACTAGTGTTTTTGGTCGCTTTTGACATGTGCCCCAAGACGTCAACAACACGGCAGTCTGTCGTCGCGAGTAGTCAAAAATTGGTTATGATGGTACAGTAGTTACGGATCTGCCAAATGGACATAATATGCGACGGCGGAATGCCGCCTTGTTGACGCCTTGGGACAGATGTCGAGTGAGAACGACAAGGCAGAGAGAGGAGGAGGAGAAGAAGTCAGGGGTGGAGGGGGCCGTGGAGGTGGCGGTGAGATATTCGAGGAAAAAAAAGGGCCGGCGTTAGGGAAGCGGAAGTTGGGAAAGGGCTTTTTAACAAAGTGAGTGGGTTGTTTTGATTGTTCTTGTCTGATTTTTCTACTTGTCTGACTTTTCTACTTGTATTTTTTCTACTTGTCTGATTTTTCTACTTGTATTTTTTCTACTTGTCTAATGTTTTGTTCTACTCTGTACTGTGTACTTATGCTTACAAGTGAATCTACGGAGTACTTTGTTACTTTTTCATCTACACCCTAATGTAGGGTTTTGACCACCAGTAGGTCAGACCCCAGTAGGTCAGACCCCAGTAAGCGTAGTAAGAGGGCCGGCCTCCCGCATCAGTTGCCGCCGCCTATGTTGGGACTTTTGTTTGGCCTCTTGTTTAACCGGCTGGTAATATCCTATAAAAAGGTCAACTGCACACCTGGCCCATCACGTCCTGAATCATTTCCGTCTAGACTCTCATCATGAACCTCTCAGACTACAGCTACAGCGTTGAAAAACTCCTAACAGGAAACCTCTTTTGGGGCTTTTGTGCCGCCTACCTGTCCACGCTGCTCAGCAGCCCACTGCTTACGCTGCTCATGTGCATCCCGCCAGTGTGGACAGGCTACACCACGACCAAATCGCTCAGTATTCTCGTTCTGGGTCTTGTCATGGTCGGCATCATGCACGAATATCAAGTGCCCGACGCGTTGTTTGTACCAGCAGTGCAGACGCTCTCGCTGTGCGCAAAGACACTGGTCCCACCGACAATGGCCTTTGTGGCCGGAGAAACCACGGAAATGCAGCACCTGTCCAACGTACGCAAGGGAATGGCGACGGTGCTTGGCTTTGCGGCCCTGATGAACATGCGGACTGTCTACTGGCTTCTGTCGTATCTGTGGCGCAATGTAGTGTTCGCACTGCTAACAGGCGCACTCTGCGTGCAGCTGAGTTCGGCGGTGTCTATGCAGGGCCTAGAACGCTTGCTCCTTCTGCCGCTGCATGTCACCGTCAGCCTCGCGGAAGCCTTTATGAAACGTCCGTGGACCATGGCCAGCCGTGTCTGCCGCTACATCGAAGCCGCCGAGGCGCAGTACGTATCGGCAGCCCTCCGTGCCCATCAACTAGCAGAGGTAGTGCCGCCGGTGACGCCCGACACAGACAACGACCCGGTAATTCATCTTTTGCAGCTCCATGCCCACCGGCCGCTGCAGTCTGTAAGCGTGTCGGTGGTCGCCGTGCGGCTGTCTATGGCGCCGCCGTTCGAAGTGCTCTCGTTCGCACCGCCCAGTCCGACATCGGTGGCGCGTGTATGTTGTGGGCCTGTGGCGCTGGAGCTTCCGGCGTGTGTGGCGTCGTTTTTGCGGCTGCGGTCGTCGTATTTCTGCGCGCCCGTGTTTTACATTGACGTGCTCAACGGGCGCTCGCAACTGTTTCGTCGGCAGATTGTGCAACGGGCTAAGCGCGTGGTGGTTTTGCTGGCGGCTACGGAGGATGTGTCTGATACATTGTCGATACGCCACGTTGTCGACCGGCTGCACGCGCTAAGCATGAACTGGCTACACATGGCCTGGCTGATCATAGCCACCGTCATAAACGCGGAGCTTCTGGCCAACACTCTCGACTCTACAGAGCTCGTCGCCGTCGAACGTCTTTTTTCCAGTCCGTGGTTCAGCCAGCGGCGCAGCGTGGCCGATGTGGTCTTTTGCAGAGACATGTATTTCTACTACGGCGACCTGGTTCTCGGGCGAGACGCGGTTTTTGCTGCGGCACAGGAGGCGGATGTGCTTTTCAACAAAAAGATAGCTCAGAGGAGTTCTCTAGCAAAGGAAGATGAACCCGCATCACACGACTTTTCGACGCGTCTGATATGTGCCGTGTACATGAACGACGTGCGCACGCAGCACGCCAACGGCAGCACAATGGTGAACCTAGTGAACCTGCTGGTCGATGGCAAGCTTTTTGTCTCGGACAATGCCATGGACACGGTCCTTGACTACGCCCCGTTTGCCTCGGACGAGCAGCTTTCTCTGCTCCGCGCCTCGTCCAGCGCCACCAGCCTGTTCACCAGGCTGTCGGCACACTTTCTCGCGGCGGGCCGTGTCAACATGCTGCAGCTTGCCGTCACGGGCTACGGGCGCAACGTGTCGATGCTGCCGTCGTGGGCCGTGGATTTTTCTATACACGGATCTACAGGCCGGTGCGTCGACACGCATGTCCTCCTGCGGCGGTCACATGTGGCTTTAGGTTATCCCGTGTACGATATGGCCACTCCGGGAAAACTGCGCGTGCACGTGCACAGAATCGACACGGTAGCCGCTGTGCTTGGACCGGCTGTGACCAGAGACGATTTGTTTGTCAAGCTTCCCGACGGCCCGTCGCCCCTCTGCACGCTCTTGGTCAAATGGTACGACGACATAGCCGCGTCTCTTTCCAAGATGCACTTGACTCTCTGTCCGCTGCCGCCGCCGCGAACCTCATCTGCACAACATTCTGAGAACCTTTTCAAAACACTCATACTCCAATCTCTCCCCATGGACACGCGGCCCCTGCACATCGAGCTGCAGTTTGCGCTCAGCTACATCCGGTTTGTCTCGGCTCACAACGACGCACAGCGCGCCATGGCACAGGCAAGAGCGGTGTTTGTCTCACAACAGGACGACGGCTACGACGGGTTTTCGATTCATTCACTAATGGCGCGCACGCCCAAAGTCGTCGACATGCTTGCGACGGTGGTTGCCGGCAACAAGGTGGCTGTGACAACGGGCGGCCGTCTGGCCTGGATTTCGGCCAAGGCGAAAGCGGGCGATGAGCTTGTGTTTGTCGATGGCGTCAGTGAGATTGTTGCCTTGCAAAAGAGATATAAGAAGAATGAGTATGGATTTCTGGGGACGGTGTGTGTGAATGATTGGGGGCTGCCGATTGTCGGGACTGAGTGGAGGGAGTGCACGTTGGTGTAAACCCTAATGACTTATACATGTAACCCTAGTCGTGATAACGATCTTTTACCAATCCACCAATCCAAACAATCCAAGTACTCTAATGCAATCCAAGTACTCTAATGCAATCCAAGTACTCTAATGCAGTCCAAGTACTCTAATGCTGTAGTCTCAAAAGCTACACCCTAGTCCTGATTGCCATCTGCACTGCTACCATAGGCTGTGCCGCTCCCCCCAACGCCTCCTGCGCTCTCTTCCACGCCGCCCAAACCGGCTCCTGCTCTACCCGCGGAAACACTCCCGGCCTTTTCTGTGCCTCCCGCCCAAACATGGCTGCCAACTGCACGCCCACCGTGTCCATGCGGCCCACCAGTCCGACCCGGAACATGTGCAGCTCGACATGTCGCTGCAGTTCTGCCTGTGCTGCTGCGCTGTCGGCGGCCCCAAACAGCCCTGGGATGTATGCCGGGGCCTCTGCACAGAACGGACAGTCTGCTCCGGCTGCCGAAAACAACCCCTCTGCTCCGTGTGCCTGCGCGTAGTGCGCTACGAGGCCCGGTAGACTCTGCGGTACGTGCTCCCATTCAGTGCAGGCGGGGTGCGTACAAAAGTATGGCTGCAGGTCGGCAATCACGTGATTTCTGGTGAGTACTTTGTTAGCTACAACAATCGGTTAATTCTCTTTTTCCTATAAACATACCGCCAACGCTCCCCCACAAACTCGCCTGCGCTAAACGTGCACCGGCAAAACTCACACACGCCCACGCGCGCCCCGTTGAGCTGCGGCGGCGCCGGCGGGAAATTCGTCATGCCGCCAAACACCGCCTGCCAGAACCCCGTGTCCGGGTCGGTCGCCGCGACTTGGTCTGTTTTGTGTAGCTCGGGCCGACACGTGCACTCGTCATCGTCGACGGGTCCGTGTCGGCCCGAGCTGCACACTTCATGTTCATAGCAAAACACGGCGCCGTGGCGCCGGCAGCACAAGTCGTCTTCGGCATCGACGTACACGCCGCCGGTGTTGCTGCTAGCCGCGAGTCGCGCTGCTGTTGAAAGCGCCTTGTGCACCATGCGCTCCTGCAGATATTCCGCAGCCTGTGGTGCCGAGAAGCGGCATGCTTCTGCTGCCATGGCTGTCCACTGTGGCAACAACAACAAGCGTGAGAGAGGGCGCTGGGGCGGGAGATTGGTGCGGCGTAGGAGGGTCTGTAGTGCGGAGAGATTGGCGTCGGCGAGGGCTCTGTAGCGCGGCTTGAGCTCGGCGGGATCGCACGACTCGTCGAGAAACTCGCAAAAGGCGGGCATGTCGTCGCTGTCGTCAAGGTCCATGTTGTCGCCGTCATCAAGGTCCATGTGGTCGGACGGCTCGGCTGCCATGACGGCGGCGGTTTGCAGGGCACGCGGAATCCACAAGTCGTCGGGTACGGGCTGAGTATCGTCGATGCTGCTCCAAGCACTGGATTCGCTCTCGACGTGTGAAAAGGTGCAGCGGACGGCGGCGTGCTGGTGGTGGTGCTGGTGGTGCAGTGCCGAGTGCAGTGAGTCAGAGTCGTAGGCCTGGTCGGCCGGTCCCGTGTACTTTTTTAGTGGCAGCGGCAAGAGCAGCGGCCCGGGTGTAGTGGTGCTCTCCAAGAGTGAAAGACCCTCTTCAGACAAAGGAGATAGAAGGTAGTTGTCGGCTGCGTCCGAATCGGAATCCGAGTCGTAGCTGTTTAGCGACATGATGCCTAGAGATGGTTAGCCAGTCCGTCCAACAAGACTGTACCAGTCCAACAAGGCTGTACCCGACCAACGTACACTTGACAGCCCACAGAATGACAAACAAATGGGCTGAAGCAGCCTCGTACACGTCGGCGTGATTCCGGTAGCGGCACTCGACAGACTGCGTGGCCTTGCCGGCAAATACGTTTTCCCGCGAGAGTTCAGCCCAGCGCACGCGAAACTCGGAGAGCCATTGTTCGCCACGGGCGTCGCGCTCGGCCTGGGCGAGCCGGTCGATGTGGTGGAACATTTCGTGGTATTTGGCGGCCATGAGGCCGGGCCTTGAAAGCATTGGGGAGGGCATGATTGGGGGGGTCATGATTGGGGGGCCCATGATTGTGTGTTGTGTAGCAATAACAATGTATGTGTAGTTGATGGAAGAGAATCCGGAGTTCAACAAGTGTACATCATGGGCTGGAATGAAAAGCAAGAAGAGGTGAAATATTCGCGTAGCAAAAAGCTGGAAACAAACAGCAATAAAGCTCAAGTCAAAAGAAGTCCATGCTTACAACTTGAAATAAATCAAGCTGTATGTCTGTATGTCTGTATGTGTTTCTGACTGTCTGTATGTGTTTCTGACTGTATGTGTTTCTTACTGTATGTGTGTGGTATGGTATGGTATGGTATGGTATGGTATGGATGGATGGATGGTATGGATGGATGGATGGATGGATGGATGGCATGGTCATATCCCGTCTGTATGTACCATTACATTGCATGTCTCCGGCTTCTCTCCCGCAAAGCAAACTGTCGTTTTTACTACCACAAAACATGCATGACAAGCGGGAGCTCATCCCCACCCCCCTGTGCATGTCCGCTGTGTGCGCCTCCCCGACTTGAGGCTTTCTGTGTTCATATCGGCCTTTTAAGCCACACACAGGCCACCTTCCTCAGGGCTGACTAAAGTCTTGGGTTTCGTCTCTAGTCAGTAGTGTAGTGGTCTAGAAGGGTCCTTGATTGTAGAGTAAATCGTAGAATATGCAATGTATAGTGACTGAAAGCAAGGGCGGGCGAGACTAGCAGGGAGCATTAGCAGGGAAGACAACATTAATGTCTGCAATATACAGTAGAGTGTCTACAGTAGACTGACAGTGGTAGAGTAGAAGGTCTGTAGTAGACTAGAATATATCAAGGCATAGATAGGACTTGATATTGTTTCTACTTTACATAGAATGAAATGACCTGCATGTGTCCAAATTGGTGTTGTGACTTGTAATTAGTGGATGTATGTGCATCAGTGGGTCTCCAATAATACGAGTAAGGACTGTTATAATAGACGTTTTCATTCATCTTTATACAGTACTTTTTTTGCATCTTTTCCCTTCTTCACTCTGCTCAATATAGTTAAGTACTTTATTCAGATACTTGAAGCCTCATGTTCGCCATGGCATCACGACAAGCGAGCCCCTGTTTTCAAAGCCCTGCATGTTGAAGCTTCCTTCCAGCTTATTCTTGGCAAAGCATGTTGAGTATTTTTGCAAAAAGAAAAGGAAAAGAAAGGAGAAAAGAAAAACGAAAAGAAAAAAAGAAAAAAAAGAAAAAAAAGAAAAAAAAGAAAAAAAAAAGAAGAAAAAAGAAAAAAAAGAAAAAAAAAAGAAAAAAAAGAAAAAAAAGAAAAAAAAAGAAGAAAAAAGAAAAAAAAGGTCATGGAAACCAGCGATTGCCAGCAAATCTACCTGTACCACCAGACAAACACTCACTAGTTGTACTACTAATAGTACTGGTATTCGCTAGAGGGCAGGACAGAGTAAAGGGTGGCCTGCATGTGGCAGTGCGTGGGGTACTCACTACTAGTACTACTACTAGTACTACTGTAATACTACCAGTAGTACTACTATTCTATGCTACCTACTACAAAAGAACTCGGCTTTCCACATGATCGCGGCCACATGTACGCCATGCCATGTACTATAAACTCCTCTTTTGGCTATTCCCAGTCTCTAACAACATATGCTGTCTCCTGTTTTCTTGACTAGACGTGGCTACCACCAACTTTTGAGGGTCTTTTAGCAGCTTATGTGCATACAAACAGTAGGGGACAAAGTGTACATGCAATCCATGACTCTGCATACAGTACAGTACACATCTGTAGAACGGATAGTTTACTGAAGAATCAATCTCTTGTAACATGACTTTTTCCATGTCACTTTCATGTGTTTATGCTTGTTGAGAAACCACCGGGGAAGCCGGCCGGAACCCACTTATCCAACCACTCATCAAACTTGTCAAATAGTACTACTACTTTACTTCTCACCCCTCAACTCCGTCTGCCGTCTTTCGTTTTCTCTGTTCCCAACAAGATCGACTTCTCTCTCTCTCTCTATCTCTCTCTCTCTCTCTCTCTCTCTCTCTCTCTCTACATACTACCACTCCCTCAGCTTCTCCACGCTATGCAGAAACCACATCTCCTATCTTGTACCTATACGTTGCATGGCTCCACGCACCTTTGTGGTATTCAACGTGCAAATACGCACAATAACTGTTCTTTTTCTGTTCGCCCTGACATATGATCCTGCCTTCCTTTACATCCTATGCTGCTACTGCGCTTCCATTGGGACTTTCTGTTCACCAACAGAGTTTCCATGGCTCTACTAATAGCTCTATTAATAGCAACCTGCTCTGGTAGTTCGCTGCTTAGTAAACACGGTTCAGTGCTTTCAGCTGGAAGCCCTTGTTCTAGCTGAGCTTTCGTATCGTGATGTGAAATCAACTTGCATCTTTCCTGTGGGATTGTTTCCTTGTTCGAGAAAATACGTCTAGGGTTTCCAACCCTCAATGTAGTGCTCACTCGCTAATTGGAAACACGCCGGCTCTAGGCCTCCTGGGACAAACGTTGTTTAGCCTACACCACGCACTACCGCAAGAATACCCAACCCAAGTATCTTCTTGCCATCTCACCGGCTATGGCGTGGGATGAAGTGTTTTTTTGTTTTGTTTTGATAGCATGTCTACTGTAGCAGTAGTGTAGGTATATAAATCGCATCTATTATGTACACATGCAAGCCACGACTCGCAGCTTCTCGGCCCTGTTCATTTGTTTTCTATGTTTGCTTTCTATATCTGCTCTCTATATTTGCTTTTCTTTTATACATCTTCCTATTAATCTTTCTTCTTTGGATATTTCTCGGCGGATAGGGAGGCTACACTGAAAGGTACCATATATAAGAAAAACAAAACATGGCTCGGTTGTCCTGCCAGATAGCTCTTGCTGCAGTAGTCGCCAGCCCATCATTACGGACTGATTCGCTCTTCTTCTCTCTTAAGCTTAGTCAGACGTGGGAAGTCAGACGGACAAATCCGGTATTGCCAGCGCAGCAAACCAAGTCGTCTTTTGGCATGCCCCCTGATTTTTCTTCTTCCCCGCTTTCTTACAGGGAAATACTGTAAAAATGAAAAAGAAGAAGAAGAAGAAAAAAAAAAAAAAAGAAAACCACCCTTTTAGTCGAGAGTCGGAGCCTGGGTTTCAGTAGACAACTTCCCGTGCTTCGCTCCTCAGCAGAATCAGTGGTTGTTGCTGTTTGCAGCAGGCGAGCTAAAGTCGGACGGGAAACATGCAACGGCCCAACTTCCGGACAAGTCGCCTAGACGGATGATTGTTCCTTTGGGAGTTTGGCTTCTGTTGGCTCTGTGTAACTCGGACAACCCTATCCCTATTGGTGGCGAAGTTACAGTATAGCAGTGGATAAGCAGAAGCTGGTGTAGTGCATTTTTCTGAAGTTGAGCTGTACGGAGTACAAGTACTTTCAGTCAGAGGGCTTCCAGAGTGCAGCAAAATGTGACATTGTGATAAGAATCGCGCAGATGAGCCGTTCATGTTTATTGACTTGTTTATTGACATGTTTATGAGTTGAGCATATTACGGAGTATAAGACTAAGACGACTCCACCTCCACCCCCACTTTACACCTGTGTTCTAATCCTTTCCTCGACTTATTTAAACCGCCCGAAAGAACGACCGGAGCAGCCTCCGTTTGCCACAGCATATTTTACACTACCTTTTTTTTTTCCTTTTTATTATTAATATTATATATAGCCATCACTACTGAAATGGTTCGTTCTAAAACCAAGAAAAAGGTCGGCATCATGCAGCCCATCCCGGCCATTGAACGGCTCTACCAGACAATGCTTCTCTACTCGGTTCTCGTGCGCCGCAACGGCCGCCTGCAGCACGAGCCCGACAATATCGATGACGGCACCCGTAGCCGACGCTTGTTTCTACGCACGCTAGCTTATCTCTGCGACTCTGACAAGGGCGGCGCGTCGACCACCGCCATGGCCATTGAAGAGCGTGATGATGGCTATGTACTGTGGATTGCGTGCAACGAACCGCGCAATCACGTGGCCCATGTAAAGGCCGTGCTGGCCACTGTGGGCCGCATTGTTGGTAACAATGACCACAACATCGACTTGGCCGGCCTAGTCGAGCAGCTGTGTAGCATGACGGCGGAGTATTCCCGGGGCAGGATTTCCGAGGAAAAGGCCTTGGCTGTCACGGGATTGAAGAGGAGCGTGGCGCTACTGCGCAGCCGCGGCGACCGGAATACCATGGATCTGCAGATCCTGCTGAGCTCAATTGAGCGCCAATGTCCCGAGCAAGATATCTGCGAGAGCGCGTACACTGGCCGCCACTCGCTGACCATGAAGGCCCTGCGCAAACAAGGCATCGTCGAGCAGGGCGCCAACCAGGCGTGCTTCCAGCAGGCATACCACTACATTGGCCGGCTGGCACATCACCGCCGCGCCGTTTTCAAGCTGATTGAAACATGGGAAAGCGTCAGCACATATCTCACGTATGTCGATGTGCAAATCGTGCCGTCGCTACGGCCGGCAGAGCGCCTGCTTAAGCCGCAGGGCCTGACGATTGAGAGCGTGCTGAAGAAGCACTTTCGCGTCGACGATCCGCTGTATGCGCCAGCCGTGGAGCGCTTTTACGCGCTCGACCACAAGCACCAGCTGTTTGACAAGTTCAAAAAGTGCTACGTGGAGTTTGGCAAGACGGCGAACCGCGTAGTGCACTGCGAGGTGCAGCTGCTCGAGCACTTTTTCCGCAACAAAATGACGTATGCGGCCGGCGACCGCTATCTCGCCACGTCCAAGATGGCGTGCATGATGTGTCGGCTGTACATCAAGCATCACCCGGCGCGCTGCGTGGTTCCCTCGGCGCACAACAAGATGTGGCCGCGGTGGAGCACGCCCGATTCGCTGCCGACAGACTCGGAGGAAGTGCGTGAGGCCCATGTGCGCGTCATGAGGCACGTGATTGGCGAGATTTGTCCAGAGCTGCGCAGCGAGATTCTGCAACGGCTGGAGGGCACGATTGATTTTCTGTATGTGATGAAGGATTCGACGACGGGCATCACCGAGTCGCATGTGGATTCGGGCGAGGCCGAGGCTGGGGACGAGGAGGGATGCACGTCTTCGGATGAGTGGGTGAATGATGATGGCGAGTGGGCGGCAGAATCAAATGATTACGGTGAGTCTGTGACAGAAAAGACGTGAGTATTGATGCTAATAATTGTTAAAGAGAGCACAGAACTGGCGAGCGATGACGAAGATACCTTGCCGATGGAACAAGGCAGCCTGGAGGTTGATTTCCAGCACCTGGATATCTCGGCTCATCCAGCGTCGGCTCATCCAGCATCGGCTCATCCAGCATCGGCTTATTCAGCATCGGCTCATCCAGCATCGGCTCATCCAGCATCGGCTCATCCAGCATCGGCTCATCCAGCATCGGCTCATCCAAGCACCTACTCTCGAATTCCAGAGGCCGCCACTCAACAAAACCCTAAGCCAAAAGCCCGCCAGGCTGCCCCGTGGCGAGCAAATCGCCATCTTGCGCCTGCTCGTTTCGACAGCGACGATGACGACGACGACGACGACGATGATGATGTTGGTGGTGGTGGAGTTCGGATCTAAATGGGGTCATTTGGAAAAAAAAAAAAAAAAAAAAGGTATGTGGGCTTCGTCTGATGTTGGCAGATGAGATGGTCAGCAACAGAACAGACAAATGAAGGTAGCCATTTCTTTTGTTTTTTTTTCTTTCTTTTTCCTCTTCCATTCTTCTTCTTTCTTCTTGCTCTCCCATCTTCCTCTCATCTCCGCCATCACCAAAATGCCCCCACCAAAAAAAACCCTTCGCTTCCAGCCTCCCGACAAGGACCTGGACGAGTTTGTGTAAGTCGTCCACCAGGCCCCCCTCAGTGTAACCCTTACTCACCATCAAGGGACGCCACCTCATACACCAACATCCTCTTCGCCACGCCATGGACCCAAAAGGCCATCAACGATCTCGCCGCCTCGATCCACGACAGCATCGATGGCGACTGGCCCGACTGGGAGAAAGTGCAGCAACTAATGCGCCAAAGGGGGCATAAACACACGATGCAGGAGATTCGGTACGAGAATCTCTCTAGACTGAAGTTTACTAAGCCCACTAAGCCCACTAAGCCCACTAAGCCCACTAAGCCCACTGAGCCCACTGAGCCCACTGAAGTCTACTAAGCCCACTGAAGTCTACTAAGCCCCAGCTAACAAGCCCAGCGAACAATTCACCACCATGCGCGCCTGTCTCACCATCCGCGGCATCAGACTCAACGCCATGCTGCGCAAAAGCGACTCGCCTCGAGGTTCCGGAACAACGCGCGTGGCTGTCGGCCGTGTGCACTCGTCGTGGAAGTCTACCGAGACTCGGCGGCGGCCGCGTGCTCGAGTTGTAGCGTCTACTGTCGACAGCACAAAGATGGACAACACGAAGACGGACAACTCACAGGGAAAACCTCTGTTAATCCAAGAGAGCGAGTCGCAGCCCGCCATGGCCCTACCCGCACCGGAATCGCCCATGCCACATCTGGAAACGGGATATACGTCGCCCTTTGGAAATGCTTCGCCGGTTGCGCCGCTGTCGCCCATGCTGCAGATGCCGCTGCCGGAAGTTGACTTTTCGGTCTGGGGCTCTCGGCCTCTGTCGCCTGCTACACCGAGTAGTAGTATTGCAGAAGAAGCACGGCCCTTTATGCCCATGATCTTGGACGATTCGTATACACTGTTACATCAGATACAGACAACGAAACAAAGTTTCCATCGCAAAGACTGATGCTGGACGGATATATAAGACACATAGTACAATGATACAACGAACTGATATTGCAACAAAATATAGTATAAACCATTAATATACACCTGGACTCCTAAGCACTCACTCAAACCCCCCAACACTAGAAAGGTGGTTGCTGCTGATACGCTGGCTCATATCCTCTCTGTGTTCCGTATCCCGGCCCCTGGCCATACACCGACGACGCCACCCGTGCATTCTGCGGCATCAGCGGATCCACCGGCGACTCACCCGCATATCTCTGTCCCGGGGGCACAAACGGCTGCTCCGGCGACTGCCCCATGAACCTTGTACTCTGCTGTTGCTGCTGCTCCGGCGACTGCCCCATGAACCTTGTACTCTGCTGTTGCTGCTGCTCCGGCGACTGCCCCATGAACCTTGTACTCTGCTGCTGCTGCTGCTGCTGCTGCTGCACCATCTCTGGTCTCTGCGGCAGCTGCTGCGGCGCCGGCTTAGGTACCTTGACCACACTGACATATGCACCGGGCGGCAGCATAATCGGCGCGTTGGACAGCGAACTGGCGCTGCGCGAGGAGGAAGAGTCGGAGGGAAGGTTGCCGCGGGCTGCGAGTTTGCGCTTGTATGCGCGCGAGAGGAAGGCGACGAAGCCGATGACGACAGCGAGACCGCCTTTTTTGGGTTAGCAACCAGGGACAAGATTTGGGGGGGGGGGAGAGAGACAGAGGGGAGAGAGAGACAGAGGGGAGAGAGAGAGAGAAAACTTACTGACAGCTCCAACGCCGATGCCCACATTGGCCGACGGGTTCTCCTCAATGTCATTTGACGGCTTGACTGCTGCCATCGCCGTAATGGCTGCTTGCAGATTCGACACGGTCGAGAAAGAAAGGGGCGCAATCGATGATTGCATGAGGCCCTCATTGTACGGCAAGAACGCTAACGACGCCGAGATAGGAGCGGCGGTGACGCTGGATGTGGAGGAAGAGCTGGTGGACGAGGCGATGGCTGTGGTGGATGCGACAGAGCTGGTAGCCGAGGTTGTCCGCAGGGATGTGGAAAAGACAGAAGAAGTGGTCTGCAAAGAAGTGGCGGGCGCAGAAGTGGTCTGAAGGGAAGAAGTAGAAGACACGGAAGTGGCCGGCAGAGAAGTGGTCTGAAGGGAAGAAGTAGAAGACAAGGAAGTGGCCGGCAGAGAAGTGGTCTGAAGGGAAGAAGTAGAAGACACGGAAGTGGTCTGCAGAGAAGTGGTCTGAAGAGAAGTGGCCGGCAGAGAAGTGGTCTGAAGGGAAGAAGTAGAAGACACGGAAGTGGCCGGCAGAGAAGTAGAAGGCACGGAAGTGGCCGGCAGAGAAGTGGTCTGCAGAGAAGTAGAAGGCACGGAAGTGGTCTGCAGAGAAGTGGTCTGAAGAGAAGTGGCCGGCAGAGAAGTGGTCTGAAGGGAAGAAGTAGAAGACACGGAAGTGGCCGGCAGAGATGTAGTCTGCAGAGAAGTGGAAGACACGGAAGTGGTCTGCAGAGAAGTGGTCTGAAGAGAAGTAGAAGACACGGAAGTGGCCGGCAGAGATGTAGTCTGCAGAGAAGTGGAAGACGTCGACCGCGTCACAGTCAACAGCGTCGTCGATGAAGACAGCGGAAACGGAATAAGTCCCTTGTGTGGCGCAGAAACCGTCGTAGTGGTCGCCGCCGTTGAAGTCGTCTCACTCGAAGACGTTGTCGTCAGTGGCGCCGTGGTGCTCGCCTGTACCGTGGTTGTGACTGTCTTGGTGTACGTTATGACGTCGTCGCCGGTGTCTTTGGCGCGTATTGAGTCAGAGTCGACGTCGGAGGCGGAGCCCGAACGGGCGGAGAGAGAGCGGCGGGCGCAGCGCCCGCGGCAAGATGGAGCGTCATGACGTTTGGCGAGGAAAAAGTCCCTGGAGTGAGTTAGTATGAGAGAGTGGGAAGAATAGAGTGAGGGAAAGTACCAGATGGGCTCGGTGTCGATGGGGAGACGCATGGTGAGTTGTGAGAGTTGTGACAGTCGTCAGAGGAGAGTAGCGAGAGTCGAACTGTTAGAGTTGTGAGAGGAGAGATGTGAGAGTAGATGAGTTGAGCTGAGTTGAATCTGAATTCAAAAGAGAGCGACCCAAAAGCCGGTTGATATCAAGTAACAACACAAAGTTGCCAGCACTCTGTCTCTGATATGTAGAATCTCAACTACTTGTGAGCCTTTGTCCAAATATCCCCGAGATAACTAATAGAAATATCGAGAGCCAAGCCAAGAATACACAAGCCAAGAAACCCAAAGAAATTAAAGGGAATAAAAAGATGATGTGAAGAAAGCGAGGGCCAGCCTGGGCGAGGAAAAAGAAGGAGAGGAAGAAAAGAAAAGAGAGAAAGAAGAAAGAAGAAAGAAGAAAAGAAAAAAAAAAGAAAAAAGAAAAGAAAAAAAAGGTTTCCAGTCTCAGCGACCTATTAAGAAATATTAAGATCTGGTGTGCGTATAAATAAGTATATTAGAAACCCAAAGGGATGCACAGCATCTATTCTTGGATGAGGAAAAAGAAAAGAATAAAAAAATGAACAAAAATGAATGAAAAAGAAAATGAAAAAAATGAAAAAAGAATGAAAAAAGTGAAAAAAGAATGAAGAAAGTGAAAAAAGAATGAAAAAAAGTGAAAAAAGAATGAAAAAAGAATGAAAATGAAAATGAATGAAAAAGAAAAAAAAAAAAAAAAAAAAAAAAAAAGGAAACAGCCCGGTTTCTCTTTCTCACAAAATGTTTCTCCTCTCTTACAGAACACGCAAACGGCAGTACAAATCTGGTTGCTTCGGCTCTTTTTGCTCTCAATGCATTGTTAATGCCCCTAAAAGAGAAAAGGCATCAAACAAGATAGTTGTCTCTTTTTTTTCTGGCTGCGGCTTGCAGAGTATGAGTTGAATGCTAGCAAGTTCAATAGAGCACAGACCGTCGTCGCCAGCATCTTGGCGGTGTTTCTCAACCAATCTATTACCTGCGTCCTTTATTTTTCTCTACTACTACTACTACTACTACTACTACTTCCTTTTACTCGAATAATCGTATAGAACATCTCAGTCTGCCTTTAACCGCTCTTCCAAATATAGATATCCATCACCCTCAACTGATCGATCGCCTGCGCCGTCCGTTATCCCTGGTTCTACAAGAAGAGCAAGATTTGACGCAAGAGGCTTCAAGTCTTGGCTAATGAATGTGCCTTATAGCCAAGGAGCTATTTACACGTAGATTCATTTATAAAATATATTATGGCAGCAAATACCAATATAGGAGTCGCCTAGCTTAGACACATCATCGGGGATTTTTTTTTATAGACGTAAGCACTTTAGTACTTACATGCCTTACGCAATCTTGTCGGGCGAAAAAAAGACAGGCCAGGAAACTACCAGAGCTACCGAGTCCGTGTGAAGTCCTGCTTCTTCGATTAGTAGCTAAACGGTAGAAGTAGCTACTTTTCGTCCATCACCAAAACATCAAGTTTCGTCCTTCTTAAACTTTCCCCCCCCCCCCCCTTTTTTTTTTCTCGTCTTCTTCTTCTTCTCTTGCTTTCTCTGCCAAAAACACGCGAGCTCCGTTACTTAAGTACGTACCACTTAAGCCCACGTCGTCTCACGTTTCCATGCAGCAAAATGAATAAAAGCCTTGACGCACGTCCCATGCTTGTATCTCTTTTTTTTTTTCTTGGCTAAAACAAGTAATTCTAGGCGCTTCACCCTGTCTGGTACTTCATTCTCATGAAAAAGCAGCATTTGGCCTTGACCCATTCGTCTTGGCTTTTGCTTGGCTAGGCTTGGCTAGGCTTGGCTGCTTTGTCGTTGTAGCCTTTTGTCCCAAACCTTGCGCGAACTTTTCCCAGTTCCCCCCCC
>LKBB01000012.1:140333-166312 GCA_001513885.1 Thielaviopsis musarum
CCCCCCCCAGGACACAACATAACTTTGATTTTGTTGCTGGGTCTGCCTGCCTGCCTGCCTGGGGTTGCCTAAAAGCTAGAGGTTCTGGCTGGTTCTTGCATGAGGTCTGGGCTGACCCAGCAGAAAAGAATGAAACTACTCTGTACGTACGCAGTACGAGTAAAAGAAAGAAGAACCGACAAAGCAAGAACCCAACCCAACTCAACCCTCCACCGCCATCTTCTCCACCACCCGCTATCCGCTGCCTTCCATTTACTGCCAAGTTAGTTGGTTGGTGGGTAGTAACAAACCTCCACTAAACCACGGCAACTGCCCCCTTTCTAATTTCATTTTTATTCTTTTACGTTTTATTCAACGAGCACGCCGCAATGCCCTGCAAACTCCTCCTTCTAAGTCTCGTCACTTGAAATTTTCTTTTTTCTTTTTTCTTTTTTCTTTCTTTTTTTTTTCTTATTCCTTTTTTTTTTCTTTTTTTCTTTTCTTTTCTTTTCTTTTTTCTTTTCTTTTCTCTTTTCTTTTTTCTTTTCTTTTCTTTTTTCTTTTTTCTTTTCTTTTCTTTTTTCTTTTTTCTTTTCTTTTCTTTTTTCTTTTTTCTTTGTTCCATTTTCATATCTAATTTCTATTCCCCGGTTTTTTTGCCAGACTATTATTTACCCCGGATTTTCTCTTCCTTTCCTTTCTTATTTCATTTTTCCTCGCTTCTGTTGATCTTCAGCAACTTTTGTTTTGTCTTTGGTCTTTTTTTTTTTCTGACTTTGCTTTTATCCAGAAATTCTTCACAGCTTTGCCCTTCGTTTGTTTGAACCGGCTATTCTTATCTGATCTTTGCTCTCTCATTGGATATTCTCTTGACTTATTGTCAGTTATAGCCGAATCAATCAAGCAATCATTTAGCTTTGTTCACTCCAATTCTGTTTTAGTTTATTGACTCTCGACTCGACAGAACCTCGATCGCGACTCGGCCGGCTCTTACACAATTAATTGTTTTTGCTTAAGCTTCAATTGTCGTTCCACGTTTCTTTTTGGCCTGCAAATTGTGTTACACGCTTGTTTACTAGACCCTTATTCTCCATCGTGTCTCAGCCGGCAATATGCTGTCAAACCCTCTTCAGCGCTACTCGGCCTACCGCTCGGCTACCGACATGCAGTCCAGTGTTTCCTCGGGGCTTCATGCCATTGACGGCCTCTCTCCCTCGTCTCAATATCCTTTGTCACAGCTCCAGCACCAACCAGATCTATCCCGGTCGCAACTAGACGACCAGGCCTCATATGTTCCTCGTACGGCCATCACTGAGTCAAAGAACCGACAGCAGCAGTATGGAAAGTCTGCAAGAGCCTCGGTTGTCGGGGCTCCCATTCGCCGGCGTATTAGCCGAGCATGTGATCAGTGCAACCAGCTCCGGACCAAATGCGATGGTCAGCATCCGTGCGCCCATTGCATCGGTATGTTATTCTTTTGGATCTCCAGTTACACAAGAACTGCCACTAACTTTTGCACAGAGTTTGGCCTCACCTGTGAATACATTCGTGAGCGCAAGAAGCGTGGAAAGGTCTCGCGTAAGGATCTCGCGGCACAGCAAGCTGCTGCACAGGCTGGCGGAGGTGCTTCCGGTAGTCGCAGCCAGGATGCGCTCAAGTCGCCCCGGAGTAGTGCGGGAAGCAACAGTCCTCCATCGGGCAACGACCATCGGCCGGTTAGTCGCACAACCAGAGCGTCGAGAAGGGCAAACGAGGCTCGGCGGAGCTCGGAATCCATTGCACAGACAGCCATTCCAGAAGATTCGATTCAGCTGCAGCAACACTCGGCCTTTGACGCCATTCCTGAACTCTCGCCACACTCGACACAGCTTGCCACCCAGTCTATGATGGACCGCGATCTTGGAAGCAGTACCATGACCCTTGGCCAATACAGCGCTGTTGACCCCTATGATAGACAGACAATGGGCGTTTCCATGATTACAGAGTCGCCTTTTGGCGCACCGCAATCGACCCTGTCTGCATACACCGATCTGCCGTATGGCCTCCAGACCTCGAGCTCAGCTACCTATGGTGCCAGTGCCTTTCACATGCGTACCAACTCTCTCCCTGGATATCTTGGTGCCGGTAATACTTCGCCCACCTGGATGCCCATTAGCTCCCCGCCAGCGCAGAGCCAGTTCCAGGCTACCCAAATGCAACCACCGCCGCCTCCTGTTTTTCCACCACCCCCGCAAAACACTCTCCGATACCCCGTTCTGAAGCCGCTTCTCCCGCACATTGCCAACCTCATCCTGCCATCTGTAGCCTGCGACCTCATGGATGTCTACTTTGCCTCGTCGTCTTCGGCGCTTATTCATCCCATGTCGCCTTATGTCCTCGGCTACGTCTTTCGTAAGCGGTCATTTTTGCATCCAACGAAACCGCGGCCGTGCCAACCAGCGCTTTTGGCCAGTATGCTGTGGGTTGCAGCGCAGACCAGCGATGCGCAGTCGCTCAAAATTGTGCCCTCGGCCAGGGGGAAGATTTGCCAAAAGCTTTTAGAGCTTACAGTGACCCTTCTCAAGCCGCTTATTCACACCACTGCTGATACTTCTGGAAGCGGCCCAACTATGGATGGTGTGGCGGCTGCTCTTGGGAGTGTGGGCGTTGCTCTCCCGGGATCAATCAGCATGGACGCCCTCTCGGGAGAGTCTGGCGCGTTTGGGGCTGCGGGAAGCGCTGATGACGTAGTGACTTATATCCACCTCGCCACTGTTGTCTCGGCCAGTGAATACAAGGGCGCCAGCCTCAGATGGTGGACTGCTGCGTGGTCCCTGGCTCGGGAGTTGAAGCTCGGCCGCGAGCTTCCACCGCTATCTCACGTTTCTCGTCCAGAGACTGATGCCGATGGCGATACTGACATGAATCCTGCCATTATCCGCGCCGAGGAGGAACGTGAAGAGCGCCGCAGAATCTGGTGGCTTGTGTATATTGTCGATCGCCATCTGGCTCTCTGCTACAACCGCCCCTTGTTCCTTCTCGATCGCGAGTGCAATGGTTTACTTCGGCCCATGGACGACATTGCGTGGCAAAATGGCGATTTTAAGCCGTATCTTTCGCCTACTACGGACCCAAGCTTGCTTGCCATGGGCGATGCTGCTGGCATGCAGTCGGCGATGAACCGGCGTGGCCCGAGCTACGAGTGTACTTCTCACAGTATTTTCGGCTTCTTCCTGCCGCTGATGACGGTGCTGGGCGAAGTTGTGGACTTGCACCATGCACGCAATCACCCCCGCTTCGGAATCTCCTTCCGGTCGAGCCAGGACTGCGAGAGCCATGTAACGGAAATCTCCCGTCATCTCGAGATTTACGAGCGCAGTCTGGCCAAGTTTGAGAAGAAGCACATTGACTCGGACGACGGCAAGATGGACCAGAGCAACGGCGCCGGTCTCGATACCGAAGTCACCAACGGCACCGGCACCGGCCCGGCGGACCCCAACACCCCGTCCGTGCACTCAGTGCGCACATCCGCGTCCTCTACGCGCATGACCGAGAGCGATATCCAGACACACATTGTCCTCGCCTACGGTACGCACGTCATGCACGTGCTGCACATTCTCCTCGCCGACAAATGGGACCCGCTCAATCTGCTCGACGACAACGACCTGTGGATCTCGACGCAGGGCTTCATCACGACGACTTCGCACGCCGTCTCGGCGGCCGAAGCCATCAGCAAAATCCTCGAGCACGACCCCGGGCTGGAATTCATGCCCTTCTTCTTTGGCATCTACCTGCTGCAGGGCTCGTTCCTGCTGCTACTGATTGCCGACAAGCTGCAACTGGAAGCGTCGCAGTCGGTGGTCAAGGCGTGCGAGACGATTATCCGCGCACACGAGGCGTGCGTGGTCACGCTGAATACCGAGTATCAGCGCAACTTTAGCAAGGTCATGAGAAGCGCGCTGGCGCAGATCCGCGGGCGGATTCCGGCGGATTTGAATGAACAGCATCAGCGGCGGCGGGAGATGTTGTCGCTGTATCGGTGGGCAGGCGATGGGACGGGATTGGCTTTGTAAGCACCGTTTCCTTTTATGTTTCCTTTTTTTTTTTCTGTTGTTTCGTATATTGTACGTTTTTTTTTGCTCTGTTTGTTCGAGAGGGGGAGGTGTTTTATATCCAGATGTTGGTTCGTATGTACGCGGAAGGTTGTTGAATGCTTGGATCCATAGCACACATTCACATAAAAAAACGAGGCGGACGAGAAAAGGGACGTGTTCATTTGTATTTTAATAACATAATTTTCTTTTTTTTTTAATTGTTCTTCTCTTTACAAACGGAAGCTGTTTGATTGCAATTTCAAATGTGCAGTGTGCAGGCGGAATAAAAACGCTGGAATTACAAGCAAACGGTCCACAACAAAATAACATCATGATGTCAGAAGAATGTACAAGTATAACAAACAAACGAGCGAGTGAAAATACCATTTCATTCCATGATTGGATCAACCTCTGGGAGAAAGGAGAAAAGAAAAATACAATATAGATATAACGTGGTAGAACATACAATGAATAGCTTAAAAGGAAAACCGTTCTTCCTAGGAAGAAAAACAAACAAAAACCTAAAAGCGAAAAACCAAAGAAGTTATCCGTTATTTCCAAATCCAAATAAAAAAAATAAGATACCCAAATAAAAACAAAGCCCAACCCCAAAAGCAAGAAACAAACCCGAAATAAAGAAATAAAGAAAAAAAAAAGGCATGGTATGTACGAAAAACGCAATGATAAACAAGAATGGTACTAGTCATACCTGTGAACAAAAAGAAAAGAAGAGATAAAAAGAAATGTAGAAAAAGGAAAAGAAGATACATCTGCCAAGAGATATGTCCATGCAAAAGAAAGACAAAATCAACAATGCGAATAGCAGAGAAAAGAAGAGAACCCCATTTGGGCTATATCTCCAAGCTTTTAGTCCAGACGAGGCCCCGCGCCCTGCTCACCGGCGGAATCTTCCTGTCCGGTCTGTCTGCTACTGCCAATGATATTTCTAAACAGACGTCTCCACGAGTCGCGTGCCCGCGGTGTACCCGCTGGCGCAGGTTCATGGGGGCATTGGCTGGGGCCGTGGCCATGGCTGTGACCAGAGCCGGAGGCAGGACCAGAGCCAGAGGCAGGACCAGAGCCAGAGGCAGGACCAGAGCCAGAGGCAGGACCAGAGCCAGAGGCAAGACCAGAGGCAAGACCAGAGCCAGAACCAGAGCCAGAGCCAGGGCCAGAAGCAGGGCCAGAGTCAGTGCCAGAACCAGAGTCAGGGCCAGAGCCAAGGCCAGAGCCAGGGCCAGAGCCAGAACCAAAGCCAGAGCCAGAGCCAGAGCCAGAGCCAAAGCCAGAGCCAGAGCCAGAGCCAAAGCCAGAGTCAGGGCCGAAAAGCGGCGACGCCTGACGCCGCTCAGAAACACGTGTCTGATCGCTGTCCATCTGCTCCTGGCGCTCTTGATGGCGCTGCTGTTGGCGGATACGGTCAGCTTCGTGTCGACGGGAAGCCCAGGAAAACGGACCGCTGCGGTTAAAGGATGAAGTTTCGGTATCGGTGCGACTGATTGTGGGGATTTCCGAGTCGTTGCGGCTAGGAGCTGCATGGTCCGAGTCTCTGGGTCTGGAAGGGGACATGGGTGAGATGCCCAGAGGAATTTCAATATTGAAGATGCGGGAAATCTCGCTTCTTGCAGCCAAAATCTGTTCGTGTGCATTCCGAAGAGCTTCAACTGCTGATGTGTCTAAAGAGTCTTCATCGGATGAGCCCTCGTCCCCATGTTCGTCCGCATCCGCATCCTCATTCATAGAGGGATTGGGAAAGGAATTAGTCCTGTAGGGGCCAGCGAAAGGTGCATTCGAAATATGAGCGCGTGTCGGTTCCGGTGCTGGTGCCTGTATCGGTACGGGAGTAGGCGCAGAGGCAGCCTGAGTATCGGCATCGTTGTTGTCGCGGTTTCTTCTACCAAATAGAGAGTCCCAAGTACGACGAGACCGGTAAGCAGCACTGGTAGCACGATCTTGCTGTGTGCGATCCGTCGAGTTGCTTTGCTGAACATCCGATTGCGCCGTCTGGGCAGATGACGAGCGTTCCGAAAACTGTCTAGCCGCAGCCAAGGTCTCCCGAAGGCCTTGCGCAAAGGTGTTATCGGCATCAGGGCGGAGCGCATCGGTAGAAGCTCCGCCACTTGGGCGCGGCTCTCTCTCACGAGCGCCATACAACTCAGACATAAGCTGCAGAATACGGGGCGGAGCACGAAGCTCTCCGGGCACTGGGTTCGAGGAAGAATTAGATGATGATGCCGCCTCAGCAGCGCCAGGGGGGTTCTCTGTGGCTGTGGGAGCGGCAGTTGATGTGGAGGTGGTGGAGGTAGCAGCAGCAGTGGCAGTAGCATTCTGACGGGGAGGCTGGTGTAAAAAGTTTGGCACTGATATAACGGTAAACATACGCCGATTTTCAGACGGAGGAGCCCCTGGATTTTGGGTGGCTGAATTACCATTGGTCATGTTCAATAGAAATTGCTGCAAAAGCGATTCTTGCTCCAAGACCTGGGTCGTTCTCACGGCAATAACGATATGAGAAAGCCGAGACGTGCCAATGGTAGCGGCACCCGGACGAGGGGGCTGTGTAGGCACTTCTCCAGGCGCTGTTTCTGCAGGTTCGCCATTCGCACCAGTAGTATTCGCGCCCGCACCCCTGTTTTCGCCCGTATTCGCACTCGTAGCGGCAGTCTGTGGCGGCGGTGCCATACGGACGCGGGAAGAAGGAGCAGCGGCCTCCAGGGTAGAGCGGCACATTGGACAAGTGTTGTGCTCTTCCAGCCATGACAACAAACACGGCTCATGGAACCAATGCTTACAGGGCATAAAAATAATCTCCTCTTCTAGTTGCACCTTTTCCAGACAAATAGTGCACTCGAGACGATCTTTGAGTTGGTCCATGGTCGAGTCATCAGCCTTTTTGCGCTCAAGGTTGGCAATAGCAGTCTCCGACGCGGGGCGGATACCCATGGCACGATTCTCTGCCTCCATCAAACTCGAAATTACACGGTCGTACTCTTCCTGGCTGGCCACAACATCGCCCCATCTGTCGGTTTGGGGTAAGAGCATGTCCAAAAACCGGGTGACGGGGTAAATCTCGACAGTGGCCGTAAACCCTCCGTCCTGCACGCCATGTCCAATCTGTGGCAGGGGAATTGCGGGACGGTTGGCAGGCCGACCGTGGAATGGATTGGGCAGACCTGCACTGGGCCGATCTGCGTTGGATCGATCTGTGTTGGACTGGTTTGCACTGGGATGGTTTGCGCTAGGCTCGTCTGCGCTGGGCTGGTCTGTTCTGATATCGAGACGGCGGCGAATGCGGCGGGCTTGGGATGATGGCGAGTGCGAGCGCGAGCGTGTGCGGACTCTTTGGCCTGACTCTGCAAGTATGCTCTCAAGAGTGGCTCTGAGATCCATTCCAATTCCGCCTGTTATATTCGGTTCTACAGGGGCGTTCGCAGGTCCCTCGGTTGAATTGGTGTGATGACGGATATGCGGCGGCATTATCGGCGTGAGCCCATCATATGTCATTAGCGAAGGCAAGGGTGCATTGTTGCGGCGAGGCAGGCTTGGTTGCGGTCTGTTCATTGGCGGGACATGCGGGACTCGATTTCCGGAATCATGGTGGGCTGGATGTTCAGACGCACTCTCGGCAGCGTGTTCAATCTGGTCCACCAAACTAGGGCTTATAGATGTCGAGGGATTATCGCCGTCTTCGTCATTATCCTCGTCAACATCGCCATCCTCCTCGTAGGTATGGCTGTGCGTATGCGTATGAATGTGAGTGTGGGTATGCATTGGAGGAGGCATGTACATCGAGCCCATAGGTTCAGTGCTGCGCTCAACGGTGACGTTAGGAAAGCCGCCGAATAAGCCTGGCACCGGTGAAGCCGGTCGGCCACTGGCAGTATCCGACAGACCCGTGGGCTGGAAGGGATTGACGTAGGTTATTGAGCTTCCGTGACCCATGTACAACGTCGGGTGTTCTCCTGGTACAGGTTGTGACTGGCGTGATGGGCGGCGTGACGAACGGATTGATGAACGGATGATCTAGGAGAAGAACAGGTTAGAGACAGAGACCTTGACGCGTTTGCAATACGGCCAGTAGTACTTACATTAGCCGGTCCATTGCAATTGGGACATCTGAGAGACCGAGACCCCTGTGCAGGAAGAGCAAATTCGCTACGGCACGCGCGGCAGTACCCAATACTTCGGGAAACCACACTGGGCCTCGATGCTGAAGGTTGTTCCTGTTCTGCAGCTGGAGTGGTCATGACGTCAAATGAGCGAACGCGGGTCGCGAATACGTATCGGGTCCGATAAGGAATCGAGCAGCGGCGGGCGAAAGTAGTCGGTGTTAAAAAGGGTTAAAACAAAGAGCTAAGGCTGCTAGAGAGCAGAGAGAAAGCCAAAGTTCAGGGCGAACGGAGATGATGCAATCAAAAGCAAACAAAGTACGGCAAGAAAGTTGGAGAGGGCTGATGGAAATATAAAAAATGAGCTATCGGGGTTGGTCTAGCCAACCAAGATGAGAAAGTCGAAAGAAGTGAAAAGGTCAAAAAATAACTGCGGCCGCTTTGGAGGGCGGTTGCTAGAAGGATTAAAAATAAAATAAAAAAAAAGCGGCCGACGGCAAAGCCAAAAACTTGAAGTTGAAAGAAGGAAAGAAAAAAGAGGACAAAGATTAGAAAAAGATGAAAAGAAAAGAAGCGGCAACAGCACCAGGAGGAGCAACGGCAGCCTACAGCGACGAAAAGAGCTTGGAAAACAAAAGAATGGAGGAAAATAAAAGACCAAGCAAACGAATGAAATTTGATGATTATCGCAACAGTAGCAGTAATTAGTCAGGTCAGTAAAATCCGAGCTAGCAGTATCCTGTCGCAATTCGGACAAAATATAAAAAATAGATAAAATTTTTGGGGTGTGTCGAAAACCAAAGCAAAAAAGGAAAAGAAAACCAAAGCAAAAGAGGAAGTAGAAAACCAAAGCAAAGAAGGAAAAGAGAAAGTAAGGAGAAAAGGAAACAATTGTATACCCAAAGGAGGGTAAAGAAACGCAACAAAGAGGCAAAGAGTAGTTGAAAAAGATGCAAAGTGAAGCAAGAGAGCTTCTGTTTCTTGAGATGTTTTGGGGCTGTCAGATAGGATGCTAGGCTTAGTTAGTGTGTGTGTGTGTGTGTGTGTGTGCTACTCAATTCATTTACAAGACGGCTCAAGGTCAGGCCTGACTGGCATGGCATGGGATGGGTTAAACAGCCCGTTTGTTTGGGTTGGATTGCATTGCGTTTTCAGTCTTGTGGTTGCATGTGTACGTGAGCCTACAGTAAGTACATGCATACAAAAAACGAGGAGCAAGAGATGTCAATTCCGCCTTTATTTTTTGCCTTTTGTTGTGCATATCGTCGTACTCCTCGTTTCTCTGTTCCCGTATTTCTGTTGCTCTCCCTCCTTTGTGAATCGGGCTGGCAACTTACCAAGAAAATATGTCCTGCAGCTGAGATAGCAGATACCAAATGCTAAACCAGAATCGGGCTTGTTTCTGTAGTTCTTGTAACTACAGTGTAGATAAACGTGAACTTTTGGCGTATTCTACAGCTGCTGACAAAGCCGAAGAAAAATTACCGTTTCGTTTCGCACAAGATTTCTCGGTGTTTGAGCCGAAACCTTTCGTCGCTAAATAGTCCGGGGAGAATAGCCTTGCAAAAATAAAAAGCTTACAAAGCGGCGTTTAGTGATGGAAAAAGATAAACATTGGAAGAAAAAAAAATTGGCAAGGCTGAGAGGTTTATTTTTTAGTCTGTGAGAAACATAAGAAACTGGAGCTGGAAGGTGCAAGAATGACACATATTTTGTGTATTAGGGTTACGAGTTTAGCTTGTGTACGGAGTAGATTAGTGTTTGACCTTCCAGGTTCTGATAGGCATAAATCAAAACTACCGGTACCAGACTTCGTCACGCTTTTCAACCCGATGTTTGCCAGACTGTCATTTACATTTCTCTCGAGAATATTACATGCATTGAAAACACCAAGTTAAATAATGTAGTATCGTATCGTATAGTATCGTTGCATCGTCCGGCTCATTCAAAAATCAGCCTCGTTCCAGCTAGGCCTCCAACAGTCCGTCTGTTTCTCAGTCTCTGTCTCTTCAGTCTCTACCTCTCATGTCTTTCTCGGTCTCCATCTCCTCAGTCTGCTTCTTCTGTCTCCTCAGTCTGCTTCTTCTGTCTCCTCAATCTGCTTCTTAGTCTGCCATTCAGCCCGGTGGCAACAACGGTAGCGGTAGTATAGTACGTCGCTCATCACAGACACATACACGCCAAGTTGGCATCGCAGGGCGGCGCCATTTCGTCGGCCAGAGCCGTAGTCAGAAACCATAGTACAGGTATTGCCCTAATGACACCAGGGCAACATTTAGCAACACTCTCGCCGTTCTCTCTGTGTGCCTCGCAGGGATAGATGGAGCTATCTCTCATTGTAGAGTGAAAAAGCCTATCTCCTCCGAGCATTGCGCAGAATGAACCCACCAACCACACCGGCCGCCAGCGCCACGCCGCTAACAATGGCCATACCCACCAGGCCTTCCTTGGCCACGCGGTCGTCAATCAGAGTGCGCAGGTTGGCCGCCTGCATATTGGTCGGTTCGTTTTCCAGAAGGCGCTCGTTGTAGCGCCGCGCCTCTTCATAGTTGCCCAGCTTGTAGTTGCCAAGCGCCAGGTAGTAGAGACACTCGCGGCGGCGCTCCTGCGACTGGCGGAAGATGTCGGCCAAGAGCCGCACGCCTAGCTGCTGGTCGGCGCGGCTGTTGGACTTGACGAGGCCCTGTGCGTGAGCAGTGTTAGATGGGCTTTTGAGTGAGAAGAACACAGGGTGCTTACCCAGGCATAGTTGAACTTGGTCTGCATGCCAACAAGATCGCCCTCTTTCTCGTACTGGGCGCGAAGAACCTGGAGCTCTTCGTGCTTCAGCGGCCTATATGTAAGCGGGTGTTGTGTTAGCCGGGACTTGGGGCAAGAATCGAAGCGGACAAGGGTGGGGGATTAAGCGGTCGGGATCGGGATCGGGATCGGCGCCGGAAATAATGTCGCATCAGGCGGGACGGGAGTAAAGAACAGCACAAAAGCAATGACACGCGAGACACATGGAGACTAACGTTTCAACATCAAGCGCATCTGCAAGGGACAAACAAAGAAGGATGTATGGTTAGCTGGCTGTAGAGAAACGAGGTGGGAGCAACTTAGTAAGCCTAGCCACAGGCTGCGATGAAGAACTCACATGGCAGCTCGGCACCCATGATAGCGAATATATTCAAGGAAAGATGAAGCAGGGAAGCAAGGAGGCAAAGTAAACAAGTCGAATGGACTGCGTCGCAACAGATTAGAGAGATAGAGTGAGAGAAATAAAAACCGAAAAAGAAATAATTACGTGCGTCGATGCTATTCAGGCTGCATCATCTGCATCACGGGCTAAAAATCAGCCTACGGCAATTGACCCGGCTGTGACGTCTGCTGTAGCGCAGCAGAATTACTCCATAGGAGCTTCCAGCAGTTAGCAGTTGGCCTCTAGGCCAGGCTAGGCTAGAGCTTTGTATGGAGTACATAGTACAGTAGGAGCTTACTTGGGTTGCATGAGGCTGCAGCTCGCTCTATTAAAACAAGTGTTTCATGTGGCGTTGCACGAGCCAGCGCCACAGCTACTCCGTAGCTATAATAATACTACTGTGCACTAGTACTTTACTTTGTAGTGCTATAGAGCATTCATTCTGAGGGGCTGATTTTGTTTTGATAGCGTCCCGATTAGGCGATAGTGCAGACAGAAGTGCAGACACTGGGTTGGATTCATCGCGCCTTTTTTTTTTTCTGGTTTTGCGACTTTTGATTTCTTTTTTGCGACTTTCTTTTTTCTTGCTTTGCGACTTTCTTTTTCTTTTATTCGCGACATTGTTCACAGCACTCACAATCGTGAACACCAACTTACAACGCCAAATATGCTATTATCAGATAAACCCGCGCACGTAAGTTGAGGCAGAATAACCCGAAGAAAAAAAAAAGAAAAAAAATAAATGGTGGCTAATCGCAGCAATAGTTGATCAGCCACACGATCGACAACTTCAATATCGAACCCGACAAACTGGCTATTGCGCGCATCAATGAATCGCTTTCGACGCTGAATCAGGCGCGCGAGCTGCGTCTGCATGACTGCGAGCAGGCTTTGAAGAGTACTGGCCCTCTCTGCTCTCTACACTCTATCCTCTGTCTATTCTCTGTCTATCTCCGTCCATCCCCTCTCTATCCTATATTCCTGCTAACTCGGTCAGAACTCTCGCGCCAGCTCAACACCATGAACTCGCAACACGACGAACTCACCTCGTCGCACTCGTCAGCCGCCCACGCCTCCGAAATCGCCCGCCTCGATACCCTCAAGTTCCGCACCGCTAAGGCCGCGTCCGACGCGGAAATGGAAACCGAGCGACTGGCACTGCAGGCGGCCGACCTGGCGGCGCGGCTGCAGGAGCTGGAGCTGCAGGGCGTCGACGGCGGCGAAGTCGACGCGGATGGCCAGCCCAAGCCGCGCGATCCCATTGACGACGAGGTGCTCCTGCGGCTCAAGGTTTATCGCAGCCTAGGCATCGACTTGGAGCGCGATCCCAAGGACGGCGAATTTGCAAAGGCGGTGATTCGTAATGATCGCAAGGGCGATGTACATGTGGTCAACATGGACAAGAAGTTCTCGCGCCTTTTTTACGCCAACTACTTTTGGCAGACCATGTGAGGCTGTGGGCAGTTTAACGAGGTTACGATTGGTGTTTGGGTGCTTTGCTTGATTTTGTATATATCATGAGTGGCGTTTGGAGATTTACTGACATGGAATTGATATTATTACTTTGATATTACAGTACACCACCAGTCGTCAGTACTAAGCACACAACCCAGTAACGCCGGAATTAAAAAAAGAAAAGAGAGAAAAAGAAATTCACTGCGCCAGAGCCTCCGGCCCAATGGCCCGCCGCACATCAAAATACCCATCCTGCACGTTCCCATTTCCGCCTGCACTTCCGCTCGGACTTCCGCGCGAACTCCGCGGCGACGTCCACGCCGAATTATATCCCGCCGCTGGATCCATGCCGCGATCTCGCCCCTCAGAGAAGCCCATAAAAGCCGCTCCTCTTGCCGCCGAAGACGACGACGACGACGATGCCGGTCGCCCCACCGCTCTCGCCGCATCACTGCGCGGCAGTGGCGGCCACGTAGCGCTCTCGCGCTGCAGCTGCGGATGACTTGTCCAGCTAAACGTGCGGTGAAGCCGGGAGCGGCGACGCTCGGGCTGGTGTCGCAGCACGACCCCGTCCGAATCGGCAGCATAGTCGCAGCCGGTACGCATCGGCGGCGTAATAGGTTCGTCTTCTTCGGCGATTTGCGGTGGCACGGGCGCAGCGGACAGGGAGACGGAGCCGTGGCGCGAGCTATGGCGCGAGCCAAGTGGGGACGGCGCGGCGGTAGTGGCGGTGGCAGTGGCGGCGGCAGCGGTGACTGGCGAGTGCTGCATGTGCGTGTGCAGGTGCGGGTGGGAGTGCGAAGCGTGTAGGGCAGATTTTATGGTGGCGTCGACAGCAGACAGGGCTGAGGGGTCGGTTGCGCTAACGGGCGATGGCGGCTCAGCGGCCGATGATGCCGGCGATGAGGACGACGAGGGTGCCGAGGAAAAGTCAAAGGCGCGGAGCACGGCGCGCAGCAGGGTAAAGGGGAAAAACGACGACAGGCGCAGGCGGCGGATGCTCAGATACACGGGTAGCCATTGCAGCGCCAGGTCCAGATAGACCAGCGACACGCGGAAGAAGAGCACGGCAAAGGCAAAGGCGGTTGTGATGCAGGCGAAGAGGGCCAGGGGGACGGTCACGATGCACAGGAAGACGACGAGGCCTGTGCGCATGGGATTGAAGGCCATTGCAGTTGTTGGTGGTGGTGGTGGTGGTGGTGGTGGTGGTGGTGGTGTTTTTTTTTTGGTATTGGTAGCGGTAGGTAGTGGTAGCGGTAGGTAGTGGTAGGTCTAGAGGATTGATGGGGCAAGAGAAGGCCTGGGCCGGGGGAGGAGTTTATACAGAAGAGTACAGAGTATAGCACTATGGGTGTATCAAAGTGTGCAAACTATTGTACAGAGTATATGTACGGAGTACGGAGTACGGAGTACGCAGTACGGAGTACGCAGTACGGAGTATTGAGCGTATGCAATGTCGAGTGCGGCTGCTGACACGGCGTAATCAAGAGATATCAATATCAAGAATGACGAGCGCCTCGAGAAGCCAGCCAGCGAATCAACAGACAGCGTGCGCTGATTATGGTCCGATGAGACGGGTCTAATCACAAGCAAGTGGCAATTTTTCAATTTGCGTCGTTGGTGGTAAGCAGATGGCGTTGGCGGCTGTTTCTTTTTCTTTTATACTTTTTTTTATACTCTATACAGTAGTTTTTAGTGCCGAGTATAGCCCGGGCCTCGACTCAGCCTTATTTTTCTCTTTGTTAGTTCTTGATTGCTTTGATAGCAACGCTCAAGTATTGCAAATAGAGACAAGCCGGATGTGGCTAGTTATTGTAACCCTAACGCATCTGTCAACTCTGTATTTGATCAAACAGCGGGGCTAATGGAATCACGATTTGGAGACGCTCCTGCTTTTTTCCGTAACCAAGAAAACGCAAAAGCCAAGAATGAGAAAGCCCAAAAAAAGGAAACTACTGCTTTTGTTTTTCACTTCCATCAGCCCGCTCTTTTTTTTTTTTCGTACTTTTTTACTGTTCAAGTAAGTACATAACCTGTTGAAGTCGGTCAAAAGTATTCCATCAGCTTACATCTGTCAGCCTTTGCCCCTTCACAAAACGGGGTCATCAGGGTTCTTCTTGCGCCATGTCCATTTATGGAGTATTCATGACAATCTGATAACTTTTGCTCATTTAGTCTCTAAATAGTCTAGTCCCGGCCGAAAAAGAAAAAAAAATGTGCGGCTCCCAGCCCCACTCCGGCTCCGCCGCCGTCCCGAACACGGAGCAGGAATCAGCCCCCGACGCCCCCTTCCTGCCGACCCCGCTTTTCGACGCCCACTGCCACCCCACCGACAACATGCACAGCGCCACGCTCATCCCGTCCATGCACACCACACAACTAGTTATCTTGGCCACGCGTACCAACGACCAGCATTTGGTGGCGCAGCTGGCCGACGAGTACGGCGACAGGGTCGTCCCAGGGTTTGGCTGGCATCCATGGTTTTCGCACCATCTGTATGACGATACGGCGGCTGCTGCCTCTGTAGATGGCTGGAGAGATGGGGGAGGGGGAGGGGAGAAAGAAAAAGAGAAAGGGGAAGAGGAAGAGGATATAAAAATTAAACATTACGCACGCGTGCTCGAGATGAAGACCCCGCTCAGCTCAGACGACCGCCTTTTCATCCATGGCCTGCCGGAGCCGCGCCCACTTTCACACTTTCTAGCACAAACAGCGGCGCAGCTGCTCAAGTACCCGCACGCAATTATCGGCGAAATCGGTCTCGACCGCGCCTTTCGTCTTCCAGTACACTCCGTCTCTCCGTCTCCCTCTGCGTCTCCCTCTGCTGCCGATTCATCCTCCCTCCCCTCTACTCCCACCCCCACCCCCGGAACCCGCGCCGGCCGCCGTCTCAGCCCCTACCGCGTCAGCATCGCCCATCAAACCGCCCTACTCACCGCCTGCCTGCGCCTGGCCGCCACGCACCGCCGCCCCGTCAGCGTGCACGGCGTGCAGGCCCACGGGCTGTTATACGATGCACTGGCGGCGCTGTGGCGCGGCTGGGAAGTGCCTGTAGCGAACCGCCGACGCCGGAGGGCGATGGCTCGTGGGGGAGAGGTCTATGGTTTTGAGTCGGAGTCGGAGTCGGAGTCGGAGTCGGAGTCTGAGTCTGGGCCGAATCAGAAACCCTTCCCCCCAAAAATTTGCCTACACTCCTTCTCTGCCACCAAAGAGGTCGCCTTGCGCTACACCCACCCCTCCATCCCCTGCAAAATCTTCTTCTCCTTCTCGTCCGTCTTCAACCTCTCCGGCACATCGGCCGAATCACTTTCTCGCGCCGCCGCCCTGGGCAAACAGCCCAGCGCCGCCGCCCAAAAATTCGCTGCTGTGCTGGCTGCCGTGCCCGACGACAGAATCTTGGCCGAGACCGATCTAGACGTCGCGGGGCCGCGCATCGATGCAGAGCTAGCGAAAGTATACAGCGCGATTTGTGAGGTTAAAGGCTGGACGTTGGAGGAAGGCGTGCAACGGATAAAACAGAATTACGAGGACTTCATCAGGGTAGACGTCATGTAAAGTAGAAAGCTTCATGGTCAGAGGCAGATATTATAAAATGTAAAGATAAAATAAATAGCGAAACCATCGCCATACACGAGAAACGAACAAGGCCGGCCAATATATACAATGGAAATAGAAAAGAAAAGAAAACAAAAAAAAAAAAAAAACTTACTTCGCTCCTTCATCCCTTGCCGGAACTTCAGCTGCCATCAGCGGCGCCCGCGCCCATTCCTCCTCCTCCTCCTCCTCCTCCGACTGATATCCCGGCAGCGCCTCGCCAATGTACTCGTACTGCGGTGGCACCGACCGCAGACTATCCGGGTTGACCGGTCGCTGCGTCTCCGCATCCGCGTGCTGCCCCGCTGCCGTGCCAGCCCCGTAGCCCGCCCGCGTGCGCAGAGCCCGCGACCCGACTATGCGCTGCAGAATCGTCTGGTCCACGGCAATCATGTCGCCGACGGCCGCCGCCATGGACCGGAACTGTGCGAGCGACTGTTCCATTGTAGTCGACGCCGACGACGTGGTCGACACGCTGTTCTGCGACACATGTGATGTGCGCGACGAGCGCGACGCACGCGACACGGCGCTAGACTGTGACGACTGCGACGCGGCGCGCGGTCTGCTGAAGCGAACCACTAGCGGCGGCTCTTCGGCAGACACCGGCACCGACGAAATGGCACAGCCGTCCGAAGACCGGTACGAAGGCGGCCGCGACGAGCCCGTGCTCGATATCGAGTAGGCCCGCGATCTCTGTCGGTGGTGCATCGGCAGCGTCAGCGGCGTACGCGACTCGGTCGGAATCGCAGTCAGCTTCTCCTCGTCGTCTTCACAGTCGCTTGACGAGCCCATGCAGAGAGCACTGCGCACAAAAGACTTGATGGCAGCAACCCGTCGCTGGCGAGCCTCTTTGCGGCACGCGCGTCTTTCTCTGCGCGCCCAGAAACGGTCCCAGAAGCCCATCTCGTGGTAGTCGCTCTCCTTTTCGCCACGGCCACGAGCACACTTGACTATTCTGCGCAGACCAAGAAACAGCACGCCAAACCCGAGAGACGCAAGCAGAATGTTGACGGTGCTGGTGGTCGTGCGCGCCCAAAAGTGGCTGTTGTTATCAGAACCGCCAGAACTAGAGTTCGTGCTAGACACAGGCGACGACTGCATCATTGGCGACGGTTGAGGAATCGAGGGCGAAAAGCTGGGCCGGGGAATTGTCACAGGAGAGTCGGCACCGCTAGAGCTGCCATGGTCCGTATTGATCATGGGCGAGTCGGGGCGAGAGACGGAGCTGCCGCCAAACGGAGCTGCGGCAGAAGACGACGCAACGTGGCAGAAAGCCGGAGGCCAAGAGGGCTTGGCAGGGGCCTCAACCGGAGAGTTGTCATGGCCCTTGGAGAAGGGAAAGTGGCACGTGCTCTTTCTGCCATCATGCGATTCAGTGCCCTGGGCCGGGTTGGCAATGCGGTGCAGAAGCTTCTTGGCCGTGCCCGAGATCTGGCTAACTAGAACCTTCATAACGCAGTGCACATTGTCACACACGCTAAGCGAAGGTGACGTAGAGTTGCTGCTCGCCAGAGCTTCAGGGGCAGCTTCTTCGTCTTCTTCTCCGTGACCCTCACACATGACGTCAGTGGTCAGCGCCCCAATGTACGCTTCATACTGGGCAATCAGACGATCCAGCTCGGCGCGCTGCCGACGTACAATCTCGAGCTCAACCATGGCCTGCTGCAGAACAGGGTTGTGCGGCGTCGAAAATGTATCGACAACCATGGCTCCAGGCTGGTCTTCAGCAGGCACAGAAACAGCAACGTCGCTGCCAAGCACCTGCATGATCTTGGACCGACGCGTGGGGTCAATGAGCAGCTTAAAGACGGCATTCTGGATAGACGCCGAAGTGGTCACATTGCCCAGAGAAGTGGGCGAAGTCGAAGAGCGCTTGAATGTCGCCTTTGTAATGGTCACAGTCAGGACCTCTGATTCGGGCTGGGCGGATTCGTCGTCGTGGTGGTTGTCGGCCTGGTAGCACTCAAAGTCCCACGTCGCCGCAAACGACGTCACGGAGCTACGCGAGCCGCTGGCCGTTGCCTGGTTCGTTTTGCCGTCGTCTTCGTCATTCGCCAAGTGGTCGTCGAGTCGGGCGGGGATCTCGCCGGAGCCCCAGTTGCGGTCGCCGCGGTCGAGGCGGAAGTTGTTGATGGTGACGTCAGCGTGGCCGCAGGGGCGATCGGAAGATTCAACAGCGACTTGGAGGGCCTGCAAGTGTCAGTACTAGTACTACTTATGTTATGACTGGTAAACGAGCATCCTACTTACCAGTTGAGCGTCGGCATTGTTGCTAAGGCGCACGTGCACTAGCGCATCAGCTATTGAGACAGTTAGCTTCACCACACCAAAAAAAAAAAAAAAAAAAAAAAAAAAAGAAAAGTGAGATGTCGAGTCCCGGGTTTCGAGATCACTCACGACCCAAATCAGATGCCGTGCCGAGTCCGCCGAAAACAGCGACTGATAAAGCAGCTGCCGACGCAGTAGCAGCAAAGGAGAAGCGCATCACGCTTCGAGCTCTGCTGCTTGGATTTCAATGGCCTTTTCAATCAAGAAGCTGCTGCCTAGAACAAGGGAATATGGCAAAGGAGCAAAGAAATCAATAGAAAATGAGAAAATGAAACAAAAGAAGGAAAAAAAAAAAGAATATAAAGAGAAAGGAGGCGGAAGTGGCGAAAAATACGGCGCGACGAAATTGAATGGGGCGAAAGGTGGACGACGAGCCCGTAATAATTGAAGAAAAAAAAAAGAAGAAAAGAAATAATGAAAATAAAAAAAAAAAAAGAAGAAGAAAATGGTGTTGCAGCAAAATTCTAAATCTAAATCTTAATAAATCCCAATCAAAATTCCGGCTATGAAACGGCAGGGACGTTGTTTCTTCTGTTGGCAGCTTCCACTTGCAACATTACTGCATCTACCAAACATGACATGCCATTAATCTCTTGGAAAATCCTGAAGAAACAGCTTAAAGCCCCTGTGCTTTTGTGCTCTATTTCTCTCTTTTTTTTCTTTTTTTCTTTTTTTTTCTTTTTTTTCTTTTTTTTCTTTTTTTTCTTTTTTTTCTTTTTTTTTCCTCTTTTCTTTTTTTTCTTTTTTTTCTTTTTTTCTTCTTTTTTTTTCTTCTTTTTTTTTCTTCTTTTCTTCTTTTTTTTCTTTTTTCTTTTTTTTCCTTTTTTCTTTTCTTGGTCTTTTTTCTTCTCTCCTTCTCTCCTTCTCTCCTTCTCTCCTTCTCTTCTTCTCTTCTTCTCTCCTTCTCTTCTTCTCTTTCTCTTTGCTTCACGTCAAGTTTCTTCCCCTCGATTAATCCCATCTTCCCTGTCTGCAAACCCACATTGGCGGCCTCTTTCTTCTTTCTGCGCAGATTCATTTCGTTTCTCATCATTCCCTAACAGCACAACTCGACTCAATCTTTTTTTATTCTGGTGCCTAAAACCTAAAAACTCAACTTTCATCAAGTACTATTGCAGTCAGTACTTTGCACAAAAACTTGTACAGAAAATGTAACCCCATCCTTCCACCACTCTGGACATGCACCTACTTAAGCCAACTAACCACAAACGCCGCCACTAACGCCAACGTTAATTACTCCGTATTACAGCATTGTTCGCCCGCATACATTGACACAGTTCAACAACCTGCGGGCCCTGACTTTATGATATGTCAGAATACTGAATCATATTAACCCTAGGGTTGTCATGTCGCATACACAAAATAGTATAAACTTGTCTGGCTTGTCAGACATTCTATTCTCAATATACATACGGTGTACTAATGCATGTAAACAACTTCAAACTTATAGCAAATTCGCCGGCGCCTATTCCAGGCCGTGAAGATACTCCGTCAGCACACTGGCTCTTGTCCGTGCCAACTCAGAACCGCGTTGGCCCATGGCTTGCATAATTTCAGACATGCGCGCTGTAACAACCCGAATAGTTAGCAATCTGGTGTACTAGAAAACCAAGCTCCGGACCCGGAATAACACCAAATTCCGAGGACAGGACCCAACCACCAAAAAGTGGCTCCACTTTGGACGTTATGCCCCTCAAATCCTTTCTTTGTTTGCCCTCCCCCCCCCCTCCTTTGACCATGATTTTTGTCGGCAAGATAAAGGAATCGCAGGAACACCCGCTAAAAAGAGGAACAAAAGCCCATGGAAATAGAAAGAGGGAAAAGAAGGATAAAATAAAACGAGAGAGAAGAGGAAAAGGGGAAAGAAGGAGAAAGAAAACGAGAAAAGGAAAAGGGAAAAGAAGGGGAAAGAAAAAAGAAACTTACTTAAATCACCCTTAGCCCGCGCATACAGCGTCTCGTCCAGACTCCCCTCCTCCATGTTAACCTGCCGCAGAACCGCCCCGATACACAGTGCCTCCAAAAACGCCCGGTGGTTAAACGCCCACCACATGCGCGCCTCGGCCTCAAACAGCTCAAACAGCAGGAAAAACGCCGCCATGGCATCATGTGCCGCCTCCAGCGTGCCGCGCACATTGACCGGAACATCGTCGCTCATTGACGCATTCACCAGCATCAGGTTGTGGAAAAAGTTGCTCGTCAGCCACAGCGTCTGCCGCACCGCCCGACCCTCGGTGGCCACACGCGCAATCAGCGACGCCTTGTCCCAGCAGCGGAACACGTCGGGGAAACCGCGGTACACGGCTTTGAATTCGTTGATAAGCTTGGACTTGTGGCGCACCGTCGTGCAGATGGGCAGGTCCAGTGAACGTGGCGAGCAAATTGTTTCTTGCACGAGATTTGCAAGCGTCCACGAGCACTTGATGTACCAGTTATCCGTCGGTTCGTGATTGGCAATCGACGAGTCATCTTCGGCCAGAGAGTCGACCGCCACATCCGTGTGTGTGGCAGACGGCGGCAGCGACAACAAAATTGTCAAAAACGTATCTTGCAGCAGAACCGCCTGCCAAAGCTTGCGGCGCTGCTGCTTCTCAAGTCGGGTGGCATTTGGTGTAACAATATTGGGGTCGCGATGCAGACCCATGGCATATGACTGGCGGATAAGAATGCCAGCAAACGCCCAGCCATCCGACACGTGGTTGTCATTGATGAGAAAGTAAGTGATGAGAACCATGGCCTGGATCGAAGTGACCGAGGCCGTGCTTAGGTACGAATACACCCGCAGAGCCTGGTTGCTGGCTGAGGCGTAAAACTCGGCCATGTTCCTACGGCTAACACTCGGATAGTCGTCAACAAACTGTGCACCAAGAGCCAGCATCACAAAAAGTAGCGCCACAAAAGCTGCGTCAACATGTGACCTTTCCTCTTCCGACATGCTCCAAAAGTGTTCATAGTCGGCGTAAAAGGTCTGGCGGTGTATCATCGGGTACACAGGGTCGACACACTCGAAATACCGAGCCATTAGTGAGTCTGTCTGGGACTTTTGTGGGATGACCGAAATGACTTCTGGCAACCCGCCTTCACACGTCCAGTAATTGGCAAACGGATGTTCGGCACCAACGCCGAATACGTTACTACCGGATGTGGCGGAAAACGACATATTAGACATGAGGCCCGTGGATAGAGCCACAGCTCCATGTGACGTTGTCGAGTTGGTGTTGATGAGTCCGCAATCGGCAATGTTGGGAATAATAGAGTTGCGGCTGGCTCCGCGGCGTTTGGCTGACGGCCGAGTCATTCGAGGGCCGTTGGTGGCATTTCGATGTGATTCTCTGCTGGAAATTAGAGATGAGCCACCAATCTTGATTGTGTTTGGGCACGTACTCGAGAAGTTGAGCAACTCTGTCATAAACGCATTGAGAGTCGCGCTTGACACCTAAGACCCCAAAATTATTAGCATCTGGCCTCTAACGCGGTTATTCCTCAGTAACTTACAGGCAAAGCAGGTCGGGCGTCCTCGGTCGCACTACTCGGTAAATAATTGGCCTTGTTAGCTAAAAACTGTTGGCTTCCTAGCCACCAAAGGCTAATGTCGCACATTGGGGCAATTTCAGTCAGCTCACCTTGGTCTTACGCTCAACACACTCAAAGCAAGACAAAGTCGGCTTATTGCGTTTCTGTTTATGTGCCTTCTTGCGCTCTTCCCGAGACGCTGGGCTCTGTGCTCCAGGAGTTACATTCCCGTATGGACTACTAGCACTACTAGAAGCCTCCGGGGCAGTATCGTGGGCACCATTCTGGCTAGAGCTCATGTCTAGTTTTGAGATTGTTTGGCCGACTTCGGGCTTTGCAGCAAAAGAGGCGCCGTTAGTGGAAATAGACGAAAACGCAGGTTGTTGTTGTGAGACCAAAACTGATCTCTGGGCGGCCGCCGTCGTAGCCTGAGCAGGGACAGCCGGGGCTACCGTGGCAGCAGGGATCAAGACTTGGTGAGCAGGAATTATCGAAGTTGATGGAAACGAGGTGTGGTGAGGAAATGAGTTGGGTGGGAACTGCTGCTGAAAAGGCGTGTAGCCCATCGGAGGTCGGTCGGTAGTGGGCGAAGTCTCGGGAGTCAAAGACCCCGGCGCCATAAGAGCCTCTGTTCCCGGGCCCATTGCTGGTAGGTGAGGAAAGGGACGGTTCATTATTTATGACAAGTAAAGGAGCACTCGTTCAGAGATATAAAAGAAAAGAAATAAACAAGACAGGTCTATATGCGACGCAAATGTGAGTGCTTCAGTCGGGCCAGCTAGGCTGTACTTTTGAGATTGGTTTGCAAAGCAGATCAGATCAAGAAGAAGAGAAAACAGGTCGAGTTCGAGTTCGGCACAGAAGCAGCGACGGCACGGCACAGTTTAGAATGGCCGTCGCTGAGAAATCACGTGGAAGCTGCTGGCTGACAAGCAAACGGCCAATGTCCAAGAAACGGTGGAAAAAAAGGAGAATTCAAGTTGGGTGAGGAAAACGAAGATTTGAAGCAGCAGAAGAATATGGCGAGAGCGAGAAAGAAAAGGCCGAGGAAGAGGAGCACAACAAGTCCGACGGCGACGTAAAATAGAATACCGAGAAGGAGCCTTGAAACCAATCAAGGCAAAGCCAGAACTGCAGGCGAGCAAAGCCGGGTGTTTTGTGGGCTCGTTGGGAGGGAGAAGAAGAATGCGACAGCACGTAGAATGAAATATGCAGTGAGCGGCGAAACGGTTCGACAAGTCCAATTATACAAGCATCGAAGGCTGCTGCGTAGCGGGTCTTGGCGCAACAGAGCAATAGATGAAAATGAAGGTAAACAAGAGAAGAGAAAGTTAGTATGGGCCAAGAATATAATACTATTGCGTAGAAGCCAAGAATAATATGTCGAGAACCAAAGCTGGCCTGGTTGGCGTAAAATAAAAGGGCAATCAAAAGTCACTCAGCACAAGCACTGCTGGATAAATAAAGAGAAAATGAAGAAAAAGAAGTTGCAGGGCGGGAGAAGAAAAGAAGATTGAATTTGCAGAGTAGGAAAAAGAGAAAAAAGAAGAAGGAATAAAAGAAGTAAAAAAAAAAAAATGAAAAAGACGGCGAGCGGAAAGAGAGAAAGAACCTCAAGGTCCGCGGTGGAGGTGGAGCAAGTCGTACCAAGTTGAAGAAAGAACGAAGCTAGCTTTGTCTGTCTAAATAAAAGGTAGTAGCTGCCAAAACTCAGAGAGAATAGAATGAGCAATGACTAAAAATTCCCTAAGAAGCTAAGGATGGGAACCGGGCCGAGCCCACTTAACCGTAGAGCAAAGAACAGGCGCCGATGCCGTTTTATTGGAAGAGCTGCTTGGCCTGTCTGTACACAGTACTTTGGGGGTGGGTTTTGTTTGCTCCTGAGGAAAGAGGGAAAGTAGGTGGCAAGAAAGAAAGTGCCATGAACTAAGCACTAGCTAAAGACATGGAAAGAGCGTGCTGTGTAGCGGTGATTTCAGATTGCTCTTCAAAAACACAAGCAATTACGCGAGTTTCCTTTTTCTTTTCTTTTTTCGGCGTTCCTTCCTTGTTGAAGATTTTGCTTTTGCCTTTAAATTTGGATGCTGAGAAATCAGGCGGGAGGTCTGGTGTACAAACCGAGGCTACATAAATTACTTCTTTTTCTTGGGATTTCTTTTTTTTCTTTTTTTCTTTTTTTTTCTTGGGATTTCTCCTCGGTCTTTGGTTGAAAAAAAAAATGAAAAAAATGAAAATAGCAGACAAAGAAACTTCAAGCTCAAGTCAACAAATCAGTCACTAAACTCGGTCAGTTAAATCTAAATCCAGCCTGGGCCAGTCCTAGCAATTATCCAGGCAGGTGGATGGAAGAGCAAGACACCGGGGATTCGGGCCTTGGTATTTGGGTGGGAAACTCTGTGAAGAAAGAGGGTGATAGGGAGGAGAGAGGAGGAAACAAGAAAATTGCCCGATTACCAAGCAGAGCAGTTATTCGTACAGTGAGAATCAAGTAAGGTGAAGGGAAGGGAGGGTCAACTCAATGATGAGCAAGACAATGGGGAGCAGTGAACCCCAGAGAGGTGACGAATGGACCCCTCTTAAACATGACAGGCCAACAGACGGATAAGAAGCAAGCCAAAAAAAAAAGCCGTGCCGGTTTCGTGTGGCAAGCCTGCATATTGCCACATATACGCAGTGGTAGTAGTACACTGTAGTACTGTTGAAGATACACCTCTTTAATACTACGTAGTAGGGCCTACGTCCGTGACTGCCAGCCAGCAATCACAGAACTTCTTCGGGCTAAAGGCCAGTCGGACACGGAGTTTGAGGTTGACGATAGAAGGTCCAGGCGCGGGCTCTACACGGGACTCTCTATCTGTTGGTTGGGTGTCTGATGTCTTTGGTTGGTTGGGTGTCTGATGTCTTTGGTTGGTTGGGTGTCTGGTGTCTTTGGCTGGCTGGGTGTGGCTAAAGAAGCAAATATACAAGACGTCAACTTATCGTACAACTTGCAGATAAGCAACCACTAATCATGTAACGCAGCTGTTCTACCGATATGCGTGATGCCGCCGCTCCGGGCAAATGACGCCGAGATATTACGGGCAGTGAACCAAGAAACGGGCTGGTAGGTTTCTTTGGTTTACACGCCAGTGGCGGAGCAGAGCGGGAGAAAACGACGAAATCACAAGAATGAAGAATGACAAAAGGGGGGGTGTGTGTACAAGTTGTTGGTGAAGAGAATTCAAGACTATACGGAGTATAATGATAAAAAGAAAATGTATGTGTGCTGATTTTAGTGCATCATACACTGTAGATTCAAGACGCAATGGGGCTGCAAACTTAGGAATTTGGCTATTTAATTGGTGTTGACATGAAGAAAAAATAAAAAAAAAATAAAAAAAAATAAAAAAATAAAACAATGATAACGTACTGCGTAACAATGCAATGTTATCTAGACAAGCAAGCAGCGGTGCAGCACGTATATCGAAGAATTCAAGGAAGCGTGTTGGGAGACACAAGCAGTCATTTTGCCGACGTACTTACTTACTTAAGTAAGTAGGTACCTTTTCACTGGCATGCAAAAGCAGAGCCTTTGGGGGTACCAGGTACAAGCACGAAGCGCGCGCATATTCCGTGGGCAAAGTACTGATACTAATACTACGTACAGCCAAGCTTTACGGCGGGCCAGTTCTTTAGTAGAGCGTCTCACGAAGAAATATGCAACTCGTACAGGACAAACACAAAAAAAAAAAAAAAAAAAAAAAAAAA
>LKBB01000012.1:168998-182857 GCA_001513885.1 Thielaviopsis musarum
CCCTCATTCACTCATTTACATGAGCCTCACATCTCACGACTTCAACTTTTAGCCGTTTTAAGGTACGCAGTACGCATTCGTTTGGCCCGGGGTCCAGAAGATGGGTGGAAGGGAAAGGAAGAAAAAGGCCTGCAGCCGTCGGGCCACCGGCGTCCCGAACAGAGTCCGTAGATTCAATTTGTTAGTATTACTACAAGTCACTACTAGATTGGTCTTTACTGGATTTCGTCACATGTTCGCCAGCCAGCCAATGCCGAGTTATCCTCCCTCTCCGCCATCCCGAGACAAGGTCTATTTTCCCTTTTTGTATTCGTCGTTTCTTTTTGGCTACTTGTTTCACAACCAAATACAAAATACTACTCCGTGAATAACAATGAGAAAATATTGAGACAACATCTGCTAGTACTGATACACGTACTTGAATGCTGTTGTTATTGGGGGCCCCTTTTCGACAGAGGAAGGGCGATGGCAACTTACATCAAGCAGGGTTATATTTAGGGTTTGTGTGTAACCCTGCTTCCAAGCCCTAAGACTGTATTAAAGCGTGACTTTTGGCTAAGCCGTCCATTCTAAAGATGCTTCGCAAACAACCCCTCTCACCAACAATCTCTATTTATACCAATACAAAAATTACCATGTCTTCTATGGCCCCATGGCGCACTGCCCTCCATGCCCAGCTTTCGGCCACCGGCATCCCCGCATTCACACTGTCCACTGTCGCCTCCACCCCCGCCGGCCCCGCCCCGCGCGCCCGCACCGTCGTCTTCCGCGGCTTCCTCGGTGACCTACCGCCAAACCCATACAACACCGCCCCGCACAACCCAGCCCTGTGGAGCAGCGATGTACTAACCATCACTACGGACAAGCGCATGGCCAAAACGGCGGAGCTCGGCGGTGAGCTCGGCAGTGCTGGCGGCATGTTTGAGGCTGTTTTCTGGGCGCCCGGATGGACGAGCCAGTGGAGGGTGCGTGGAAGAGGCTACTTGGTTGGCCCGCAGGGTCCCGCGAATGACGATGCGCGCGCGGTGCTCGAGGGCTGTTTAAGACGGCGCGATGGACAGAGCACTGACAACCTGCACGGGTGGAGCTGGGAGCACGAGGTTACAGCGCACTTTGGCAACCTGGCGCCCGGCATGCGCGGCAGTTTCCGCAATCCTGCGCCGGGCGGGTCGGTGTGCGATGGCACGGGGGGACCAGGCTTGGGTCTGGGGCAGACGGTGGACGACTTTGAGGATGCGGTGGCACGCGAAAATTTCAGGGTGGTCGCGCTGGTGCCGCACGAGGTGGATTATGTGTCGCTGGAAGACCCAAAGAGAGCGGAGCGGTGGATGTACAAGTTGGATGGAGACACGGGCGAGTGGGTAGAGAAGGAGGTTTGGCCGTGAGGGGGCCTCGGTCGTGAGAGTGAGGAGTGGATGGATAGGGTTTGTCGCGGGAGAGAGATAGGGTTTGCCCCGGTGTGCTCGGCAGCTCCACGTTACACACGCGAGTTTGGTGTCACCCATCCAGCCGTATTCTTGTTGGATCTAGGCGTATTTTTGCTAATATTGTAAACTCTTAATCTGCAAATAATACAGCACTTCTGAAACATTGAGAAGCATTTACTACACTCATGTCTTTCTGCCAAGCGACCTCACGATACCTCCTAACAGCCTATACAAGTTTCACCAAAAGAATATGCTACTATAGCTCTGACCAGCCAGAGACACCATAACACGTGGATCTGCTCATATACCTGCTATCTCATTTTTTCTCGTCTACTCTGCGCTCTCACGGGACTTCTTTTTTTAACTAATCCTTGACCGATAATACCACAAAGTTCAGTAGTGACCGTCGGCGACTCCCAAATTTGCTCGTTTCATCCTCGTCCATAATTACTCGTAGCCCGTTCTCGCCCTGTAAAACCCACTGGCCTCGTCTTGTCGTATAGCTCCTTTATTCACAGCTGTGCTCTCGTGCCAACCAGAACAGCCCAGTTCTAAACAAATACTCAGGCCAAACATCTCAGTCAGACAAACAGAAGCCTCACCTTGCCACGTGAGCCCAAAACCAATGATACACTAAGCCGACCAGGGCCCGTCACCTTCCACCACGGCACAATCAAGGGAGGCGACTTCGGTAGCAGTAATAACAATACTAGTAATAATAACAGAAAAAAAAAAGAAAGAAAAAAAAAAAGGAAAAGAAAAACAAATGAAAAGGAGAAAAGAAACATGGCCTGCCCTTTTGTCTGACTATCGATCAGTCTGGGTATGGGACAAGTTCGCCGAGGTCAATATTTTCGAAACGTTTTAATTATTCTACGGGATAATAGTAATAATAACACTAACCGTGGATCACAAGGCACTTGTGTTCTACTTGCTCTTGTCGTATTCTACACGACTGACTGACTCTCTGCCTGTTCCTAAGATGGACAAGATCTTCAGGTAAGGCCTAGCCCGGTTATCGTTTTCTTCAATACTTCCTCTTCCATCCGCCCAAGTCCTCCGTCTTCGGGCCCTTTCTTGGCCTGTTACCCTTAGCCGTCATTGGACGGGCGGATTATTTGTAACCATGCTATGACATGGCCTTCTTCCTCTTCTAACTCGGGGATTCGTCGGGTCCTACAGAAGAATTCTTCTGGAAAAGCTTTTTCCTTGTTCTCTGTTGTTTGGTCAGTGTTTCTCATTGACAAGGGAACAAATTTTCTACATTACACTAATGGTGGTGGTGGTGGTGGTAGTAGTAGTAGTAGTGTGGTAGTAGTAGTGGTACTAGTAGTACCACTACCACTCTCCTTCATTGTATTGTGCAAAACAGTCTCCCCCCACACTCCCTTCACCCTGTGCTCGAAATTGGAACGTGGTAGTAGCAGCCGCAGCTCTGCATATCACTTCTTCCATCATGGTCTTTTGCCTTTTTCTCTTTCCCTTCTTTGTCTGTATACGTAATCTCCCTTCCCTGTTGCCAGTCTCTGTGCGGCTGTCGTCTTCGCTTTCTCGTTACTCAATATTCCATTCTATCTGCTGTCACTAGCATGGCCTGAATACGACCCCCCAAACAAGGCCCTGCCACCAAGCCCATTTGTACAAGAGAAAGAAGAAGAAGGGGATAACTTGCATAAATTCAACGGGTCAAGGTTACATTGCCGCCATAAATATTGATTTGAAGGGGGGGGGGGACAAGTGCGAATCCACGTTCTTCGTTTTGTTGCAGCCAAGGTGGTAAACATTTGTGGTTCTGCTATGGAATCATAAAAGTCGCGCAACACAAAAAGACCTGGTTGAATTAAGCCCATCCATTGTGCAACCAGTACAATTAAGTGAGTAAGTCAGTCGCCTTTAGTGAACGGGGCTTGTTTAGCCAAGAATCAACGAATTAATAAAATAAAATAAATAAAAATAATAATAGATAATAATAAAAATAAAAGCCCTTCAATCCATCCACCCGCATCCCTGCTATCCGCCCACTGAAATGCGGAACTCAAGCCCTGAGTCGCCGCCTGCTTTAGAGGGGTCAGCCCTGTATTTTGTTCTCCTGTCTTCCTTTATTTCCTTCCCTTTTTCCGTTGTTCAAGCTAAGTAAAGATCGATCGACCCGGTCCGTCTTTCAAGTACTTACACAAAAGTATACAGTGCTGTGTACTAGAAAATTTAATTCTTCCTTTTATTTTTGTTTTCACGGCCTATTTAGGCGCTGACTTTGTGATTTTTTTTTTTATTCATTACTCTCATGGAACCTGATTTTGTGATGAATCTGTTTTCTTTTTATTTTAGCTCCACAACCAACATAAAATAAAATAAAAATACCCGCGTTCTTAACAACGCATACGAGAGAGACAAGCCACAGGGACGCAAACCAACACACGAAATGTGGAATCCGGAGTAAACGGAGATACTTTGTACTTTTGGCCTTACCGTTTCTTTTTCCTTTTTTTTTTTTTCTTGCATACTCTTTTTTCCAGTTTTACAGTTTTATCCGTGTCTTTCTCGCGTTTGCGCAAATTAATGATACACTGGGTTTGTTTTGTCTATCCGTGTGGTACTACTACTACTACTACTACTACTACTACTACTACTACTACTACTACTACTACTACTACTACTACTACTACGTTAAAGCCGAAAGGAACGCCATGTGGTTAGAGCCCGGAAACTTGCGGCTTTTCTTCCTATCTTTTATGTTGTGCCGCTCGCTTTGGTGCTTGTCGCCATAAAACCTGTAGCTGCTATGTATTATGGAGTTTTAGTACCACTACTGCCACAACAGTATCTTATCAATAAGAGGAAAATTGACACACTGAAATTACTTATCCCGACCCGTTTCGCTTCCAAGATTTGGCTCCCAAGCAGGCAAGGCCAGGCCAGTAGGCCCTTCTCTCTTCTCTTCTCTTCTCTTCTCTTCTCTTCTCTTCTCTTCTCTTCTCTTCTCTTCTTCCCTATCCTCCCTGCGTAAAAACCGTCAATAACGCTTGTTATTATGTAGTAGTACTTCATATCTGTCTACGGCCGTAGGCTTATTACAAGCGCAACGGCTTATCTGCTGTCAGCCCTGCTAGACCATGTCGGGCACCAATTCCGTCTTTGTCACTGTCTCTGTCTGTCTCTGTCTCTGTCTCTGTCTCTGTCCGTCTCTGTCTCTGTCTCTGTCTCTGTCTGTGTCTGTCTCTGTCTCTGTCTCTGGATTCGTCCCTTTCACATAAATACTCTTGAGTATTGGACTTTCCTTAAACTTCTTCTAGCCGCCCTTCCAAACTGGCAAAAAGTCAATCTAGTAGCCCAAAACGGAAGAACCTTGCGAGTTCCCGTCCACATATCTCGTAGGGCCTGCTGTTAGACTCCAATACTTTGTAGTTCTTTGTTCTGGCTTTGCTTTTGTAGAATACAATTCCAACAAAAAGGCTACACAAAATCAGGCCACACCACAACGAGACAGGTGAGGAAAAAGAAAATCAAGGGATAAAAAAGGAGCTCTCTGTAAACACCCTAATTGGCTAACCCTATGGCTATCAGTCTAAGCTTTGTATTTGTAGTCCTACTCATTGACACACAAAGTAAATAGAGAATGCAACTGCCGTCAACCAAGACCGCCAAGTGTCACGTCATCCAGCATCTTCCGGCGACTAACACTGAGATTCTCCACAACGTCAATCAGTTGCCAACGGCGCTCGCTCAGCAAGTCACTGAAAAGGGAGAGTTTTAGTTAAGTATACAGAGTAGTAAGAAGTAAAGAAGTACTACTAGCCAGGCTCAAACTGGTCTAGATTGTCCAACAGGCTCAAACTGGTCTAGCTTGCCCAACAGGCATTAAAACCAACACCATATTGAAATTTAGGCGCAGGAGCGAGTCCGATGTCCGATGCCGAGCTGCTTGTTTGAGATAAATGCAGACATAAAATAAAGAAAAAAAAAAAAGATAAAAAGATAAAAGGAAACATAAAATATAGAAAAAAAAAAAAAAAAAAAAAAAAAAAAAAAAAAAAAAGCATTGCTGGCTTTTGTGGGGTATCAATTAAATTCTCTGACCGCTGCTTTTACTTCCTTCCCTTTCTTTTTTTCTCTCTCCCTCCTACAAAGTAGTGTTATGCGTCAAGGCCCGTCGAGCTCTTTTAATTGTGGGGACAAACTTGCTTTTTCCTGGTTACGGAGTTGTCCCACTTAACCTAATTGTTTAACTGTTTAACTGACTTTGCTAGTACTAGTACCACTTCTAAACCATTGCATCATTTATCAACATCTGTTTTGTGGCTCGGCTTGACTTTGTTGCTCCGGAGAGACTGACCAATCAGAAGTATTGGCTGCATTAAACACGTTCTGCCCAGGCCTTGTATTATATATATATCCTCGGCACTGGTTGGCATTGATGTCACTTAATCTACTACCGCTACTACCACTTACCGTACATTATCTGCATACATCCGGGACAACGCTTCATAACCTCACTCTTCTTTCAATGTCTGCCCTGCCATGCACTGACGCTCTCTCGGTTGTCATGATTTACCCGTATCAGAATAACCCCCTTTGGCACAGGGTATAGAGTAAGCACATAACATAAACACTAAACTGTAGCCGGCAAGTACGTACCACTATCGTCAAGACCAAAAGAACTCTCCTCCTCGGTCCCGTGCTTGTCACGCCTGCCAAAGCGTCATGACCAAACTACGCCCCGTTTCCATTGCCCGGCCAGTTTAATCCAATACCACTAGTAGTACTACTACTAGTACGGAGATGGACGCTGGCATGGACGCCGTAGTTCTGGCCCTGAGAACTTCCAGAGTCGTATTCCTTGCTTTCCCCATCTCCTCCAACATTGACCTCTGGAGAAAGGGACCCTTTTTTTGCCCTTTTTTTTGCCCTTTTTTTTTTTTTTTCTTTGACAGCTGAAGAATAATAAGCTCAAACAAATCAGCGTAATAAATTCTCCGGCCCTTGATATTGACAACATTATATCTCAGCGAAAAAGAAAAAAAAAGCAAGCCTTATTATCTCTTTTCTATTTGCTTCGGTCGGGCATCAACAGGTGCGCTGCAAGTGATATTTCTCCCAAGACTTCCTTCCCACCCTGCCTTGTATCATCAAGTTCCCCTTCCAAGGACTCCTCTGATCTCTACTGTACTTGCTGCTCTCTTATGCTTGCTGATGCCTGGCTTCTTCAAAACACGACAAAAAAGTCATCATTACTCTTTGATTATCCATCCCTTTGCTAGTATTTACGTGATCATGCCCATGTCCGTCAGTCAGCAACAATGCTAGAAAAGTAACATGGATTATATTTTTTGCTTCCTTTACTGTAGCATCGAATCAACCCCTAGCCTTCATTTTCCTCTCCCCTTGTTTCTCGTCTTAAATTTTTTTTTTTCCTGTTTAGGCCTTTCACTCTTGTCTATACCGAGGAAAAAGGAATGAGTGAACCATTGTATTGCATGTGGAGGAGAGGATGAGTAAACAAGCCCGACTCTCTTTTTATTTCAGCCTTTTTTCCAGCCCTGATCCACAGGCTTAGCCTTGCCTGATCCACATGCTAAGCCTTGATCGATTCAAAGTCAAGTAAGCCCGGTCGACGCTGGGGTCAAGGAGGACAAGAGGGCCTCTCTCCTGGCCTTTTCTGGCACTCTGCGTCTATTCTTTCCTACGTTATTCTGATGGATACCGTCTTACTCCGTATTGCCGTATTTTGCACCAATGTTTCCCATTGTCAGCGTAGCATCACGAGTTTGGACTTTGCCGCCATACTTTTCTGCAGCCTGGTTTTTGATGTAGTATTTCGTGCTAGCAGAAACCGATTTTGTTGTCTCTGTGCTTGCTTCTTCATGTGTCTCTCCATTCTGCTAAACATGCCACTTTAAGACCAACCCTAACCCCCCACACCCGCTCATAAAGAAAAGAGTGTCTGACTAGCTGTCAAGCCAGCTTCGCCTAGTGTAAGATACATGTATCAGCCCTCATGCGTGTATTATTGTTTTGTTCTTGCATCTGAACCAAACATGCTACTACCAGCAGTATTTTATTATCTAACGGCCGCGATGACATAGTTTCTTCATATTCTCTTATCATTGGTACTTGGTCCCCGTCCGACAAAACGCAATGCATGCGGCAAAATAAAATGGCAGCAAACGCAAAAAAAGGAAAAACACCGAGCCGAAAGATCGCGTCTTCCTGCTCTGTGCGCTTCTCTCTCTCCGTCCAATCATGACATGTTTTCTGCGTTTCGGCCATTCTCGACCATCGCGAGTTAATAAAAGACAAAAAAAAAAGTCTATTCGCAAGCGTGGTCATGTGCAGTGCACAAAAGAATGGGGGTACATCGTCTTGTCGTCATTTAAACAGCGTCTGTTTTGTTCTGTTTTTGGTCTGGTCTTGGCTTGTCTTTTAAGGACCACATGCAGGCCACAGACCACGTGATATATCATGTCTTTTTTCTGTTATTGCTCTGCCCAGTTTCGCTCAAGAAGAGAGCAAAAGAGGAAGAAAAAAAAAAAGAAAAAAAAAGAAAAAAAAAGAAAAAAAAGAAAGAAAAAGAAAAAAAAAAGAAAAAAAAGGGAACCGAGCAACGCAAATTTTCAAACAGCAAATCAACGAGATACTTTTTTTTTTGAAAGGGCAACACTTGGCTTAACCAAACCAAGTCAAGCCGAATAAAAGAGAGGCGAATGCAAGAATAACAGCGCATCTTTTCTGAATCTGGTTCTGCCGAATCGTCTGTGTCCTTCCAGATGCAATAATAGGACAGGCGAAGAGAAGGAGAAAAAAAAAAAAAGCCTTCGCATGTTCGCCCTCGCGTTTTCGTTGCTTCGTCCTTCGTCCTTCGTGGCTTCGCTTCTGCCTCTACCTTGTCTTGATCTTGTGCATTGCGTGTTTTTTTTTCCCCTTGCTTTCGTCCTCTCTTGTTTCTTAGCCTTTCCTTGCCAAAAAAAAAAAAAGAAATTTGCCGCTTCGCCCAGACAAGACGTCGTCTTTGTTTTGTCTGTGTGTCGTTCAAATCTGGTCCAGTCCCGTCAATTGGTCGGCTTCTTTTTTTTTTTTTTGTAGGGATATCCCTACTCCGTACTTACAACGCCAATCTCTCTGTAACTTTTCGGCTTCTATAATAGTAGTACTACTAGTAGTAGTAGTAGTAGTACTTTTTTTTTCTTCATCTCTTGGCCTGGATATTAGCAGCCATGTAAACCACAGAGCCGACATCAATCAACATCAGTCAATCCCTCGTTCGTCTCACTCACGCACTCACAACAGAAATCGAGAGATGAATGCAGGTGGCTGGGACGCATCGAATATGGAATCAAGTCACACTTTAATTCTCGAGTATATCGAGTACTTGCGAATGTACAGTAGCATTAGCAGAAACACATATGCTGTGTTCCTTGATGTAGAAAAAGGAAAGTAACAGGATAGATAACCGAAAGGAATGGTGAACGAAGATAATGGAAAGAAAAAGTGCAGGTCGTAGTCGGCGGCGTAATTCGTACACAATAGTCTTGTTCGATCGATGGTGGCAGACAAAAATAAGCCAGAGACAGCCAAAGGGCTCCGCTGTATGCAAGTGCTCACAAATGCCACTAAATTTGCAATAGACGATATGCAAAGCCCTTGACGTATCTTAAGATCCAAACAGCTATATCAAAGCTTTGAAGTGTTATATCTGGAACCTTGCCTTGTGCTGATTGACTGGTCAGGCCAAATCCAGTATTGCCCACCCGCTAAGCGCATCATCTCGCATAATCTTCTCTCGACTCGCAAAAGTAACAACATCAAGGTATTTTGTACGTTACAACACGGTAATGTGGAAAGTATTAAAGTGGCCATACTCCGTACTGACAAGAACCAGCACTGGAATCAGCCCCTCCGGATTGGTCAGAAAGCGAGAGACGTGGGATCAAGGTGTAACATCTTTTCAGGACATATCCGTAAATCAGACCTGTAGAGCGCTGTCATAGGCGAGGTGAGCTTCATTGTACTTACTCCGCAAGGAGTCAGACTAATTGTTAGCGGGCTTTGTTAGCAGGCATCAAGCATTGACAGCACAACAATCGATCTGTTTTTTCGGCTCAATCGAGCACAATAGAGAACGAGAGAACGAACAAGGAAACAGGAGAGAAGGAATAGAACACAAAGTCAAGGAAAGGAAGAAGAAAAAAAAAAAAAAAAAAAAAAAAGGCAGGGAACGTGCTCTCAAGCATTCTGATTGGCCAGTCATGCGAGATGGCGACACTTAAACGAGGGCAAGCTATCATGCACCAACATCCTGCTGGTATCAACAGGAGCAAATAAATCAGGTTGGTTCTAGTTCTAGATTGAATCTTAGATGAACAGCGAGGGCGAGAGGGAACGAGAGCGAGAACGAGGAACGAAGAGCAAAGGTGACGAGGGATGGGAATGAGGATTTGACCGGGCAAGCGAACCTGACGAAACGAGAATATATCAAAGACGGAAAGCGGTCAGTCAATAAAGAGCAAAAGCAAAGCAAAACACAGACTGTATTTTGAGGTTGGTCTCGAACAAATCACCATGCAGGGAAAGGCAGGCAATGAAGGCAGAAGTAGTAATTGATTTTGTTGTTGGTGATTGAAAGAAATAAAGCTGTAGATTCTTTTTTAACGTGTCAACTGAAAAATACTACTACTCCGTATGAAACGGAACAAGGTAGGCGTGAAAAACCTGTTGCGGCTAAAAAGAATAAGTGGAGGCTTCAAGACTCACTATATTGTGGGTTTGTCGTTTTAACGACGGCATCTTAAAGTACTTGCGCAGTTTTAGCGCCAACAGACAAAGTGAATGAGGCTAAAAAATGGTGGACAAGAAACGTGATTGCCGAATCTGGCATGTCTCCCACAAGCCTGCATTTTAACGGGCTGACACAGCAAAGCTACTAGGACTACTCGTGCCACTTCCTCTAGGTATAGTGCTCTTTAACAAGTTTCAGATTAACCCTTACAAAACATTATCACAACCTCTTATTTACGTTCAACAGAAAATAATGATTTGTCTAAAAATTGATGATTGTTTAAAGATGATACATGTCTTTAGTTGCTACAGTTAAGATACTACGTGATTATAGCTATCATACATTGTATAATAAAGACATTTTGGTCAGTCTATTTTGCATCTTACTATATCAAATCATCTTCGAGTTTTTTTCCCCTACTTTCCCTCCTTTTTGACCATTTAGCTTTTTGACCATTTAGTTGATTCATGTTTTCTATATACTCTCTTCTACCATAGGATGCCAAAAAAATCCGATAATACCTGTCACGTGTTCGGACGGGTTAAATGGCCGTTTTGCTTAAGACAACTGTCAGGATATGGCTGGATTTAGCTGTGTTCCGAGGATATATTTGCCTTACAGTTGGTTCACTCTAAGGCTCCTTATGCTAGTATAAACCCTACGATTCGCTGTTAGATATTTATTGCAAGAGAAAATGCCATTTAATCAGTAGAAAAACGTGACAATGGTAGTATCAATTAAATGCCCTAAAGCAGCTGCATTCAGATATTCAATTAAATTGTACATAATCATTAAATCCCATGTTTTATAAAGGGAAATATACTAATACCAGCTTTTTTGTGATTCATTTTTATTAAGACATTTGGTGTTAAAAGTGGAGATATATAAAATTAATATATATGAATATCATTGTGAAGCCTCTTGTCTGTGCTATACAATGGTATCTCTATATCAGTTTCTCATGTTGCTTAGTTTTGTCATGTCAATTGTTAGGTTATAGATTGTGATAAAAAAAAATCAAAACTTGTCGACCATTCAAGCTTGCCAACGAGCACCTTACTTAGAGGAAATGGAACGCGGCACGAGTACTATTAGTATCACTTTGAATCATCACAAAAGCACTTGCTTGAGTAAGTATTCATGCAGCTCAGTACGTGGTCGTCAACTTTACATTTACCTGCAATCACGCTACTGAGTCATGACAAAAGGCAAAGCGATTTTTCTGTGCTTTGCCTGTTTCTTTTTATGCCACAAGGCACCTCCCTTCTGAATCAAATAACATGGCGTGACAAATTTACTAACTGGTGTTTCCTTGTAAAAGAAAAAAAAAATCTCGGTGTTCATGGTTTGTCCGTTTCGGCCATACTACATAGTGCTACTACTGGTAGTACTACTTCGTACAAAGAAGAAGCAAAGGCCCTTCCCCCCAGTTGACAATCAGGTTAAAGTCGCTGGAAGTCTAGACGTCTTGCGTAAACGAACCCTGGCAGGGTTAAACATTACTCGGCTCGCGGCCCGACGGGCAAGTACCAAGTATAACGTGGGTATGCACTGCTACTAATACTACTACTAATATTAGCACCCACGGGGTCAATTGATGAAGTTTGTCGTGTTGTTGTGGGGGGGTGAATAGCGGTTGGTCTGTCTGATTTTGTTTCACAAATTGGTTGTTGTTTGCCTATTACGGCACACCACGCATCAACGAGCAAGTTTTCTCTCCCACGTTTCCGTTCACGCAAAGCGAAAAAGAAAAGAAGAAGAAAAAAAAAAAGTCACTTCACCGAGAGCTTCATCTCATCACATCTGGCTTCTGAGCCTCACCTCCTGAAGAGTGAGAAAACAAGAAGCACAAAAAAAAGAGAGAAAAAAAAAAAGAACGAGCCAATTTCACATTCTTGGCATCCAATAATCCAACTGTGCTTGTCCCTGCTTTTTTTTTTCGCTCAACGTTTTTTCACACATGTCGGCATTTCACTTCGGCATGGAAACTGCATTGTGGCGAAGCAGTTAGTATTCGATCGCAAGAATGAATAAAGGAAACCTTGCAAGCAATGAACAGGGCCAGTATTTTGAGACAGGGTCCAGCAAAATACGTGACAAATCAAAGGTTCGTATCGAGCCGTCAAGACGAGTGTACTCCAGGAGATGTCAGTGAACAATGTGACGATTTCTGTCGGTTTTCGTATTGACTGCTGGTAGGTATAGCCCCTTCGAATACTACTAGGATTGGCTGGTAATTCTCCTATAGGATAAACTTGTTGTGTCTCATGGTGTCGATTTTGTAAACTACGTGTTTATTGCTTCAAATTCTGGCTTAGCAAAGCACCATCTTGTCCTTGAGAATTATGAGAAACGCTCTGGATCGCTAGTACTTTTTAAAGTGAAGACCCATATTACGGGACGTGGGCACACGGCCAAACAAAACCCTTCCCACTTTACGATAAACCCACACAGCCGGGAAGCTTTACACAAGCAAACAAGTAGTAGTATTAGTAGTACTTATTGCGTACTTCGTACTCTGGACATTCGCTAATGTGCCGAGTACTACTACTAAGCTAAAGACTGGGAAAGAAAGAAAAAAAAAAGAAAAAAAGGCCCGTAAATAGGACGCCGCTAGGGAGAAATTAGGCTTGCGAAATCTGGTGTAACGGGATCACGAGATCTAGATCTAGGTCCATCCTTTTTTTTTTCTGCTTCTTCTGTTTGTTATCTCTTCCCTGCGGCCCCCGAGAAGCCGCATGCATTTTTATATTTTTATTTTTTGTCTACTCCTAGTCTTAATCAGTATAACATCATCACTTGCCTCGTGCTCGAGACAATAAAGCCTAAAGGGCTTGTTGGAAATCGCTGGGGTAGTCTCGGATACTTGCAGTGATACAGCCAAGCTTGGTAAAGCACATGTTGTCACAGTATACTAAACATAGTCACACTATGCGAGAAGACCAAGATCAAACCAAGGTCAGAGCTTTACAGCGGGCCGAGGGCCGTTCAATAGTTCTCGTTCTTATTCTCAACCACAAAAATCAATAAACATGCTGTTGTAACAGGCACCAGACGAACCTTTCTTAGTATGGACTAACAGAATAGCATTTAAGTCCCTAACAAAAGAAGAAATGAAATAAGCGCCGAAATGAAATAGGGTCGGCCTCTCTGCAGAAAACAGAACCACAGCTTTTGATTAAAAAAATATTAAAAAAAATAAAAAACCACATACGACACAAGGTCATATGAAGCGGTATGGTACTGATTATGACAGCTGGGGCTATTTTTGCCTACAAATGTAAGGGTTGGCTGTTGGTCGCACTTGCTCACCTGGTGTTTCTCTGATTGGTCGAATTCCAGGCCAGTAAAACAAGGTTTGTCCGGCGCCCCAGAGCAAAGAGCACATTCCATTTCACTTTTGTCCTACTCTGTCTGTCTATCGTTTATTGCTGTCGGAGCAACGGAAAGGAGAGGAGGAGAAAACAGCTTCCAGACAAAAGGCGACAATGTCTGTGAAGTGTTACGTCTGCTACTATTTCGGGGCTCGGGATCTCTGTTGGTTGCAACTTTTTTTTTTCTTTCTTCTTTTGTCTTTTGTTGCTTGTGATTGGCCGTGGGGTTGAGCTTTGATTGGACAAATCGCAATAGCAAGCAAAGCTTCCCCCCCCCCCCCCCCC
>LKBB01000012.1:183022-201368 GCA_001513885.1 Thielaviopsis musarum
TTTTTTTTTTTTTTTTTTTGCTTATTGATCAAGGTCAGCTTAAGTCCGTACGGCCGTAATTAACTTGTACATCAGGCCATTCCCCACGAGCGCCCGACAAACCAGCCCAAGCCCATAATTGTAAATTATGGCCAAAACAACGTTAAATGCAGGATTTCGTCGGAATTCTAGAAGACCGGATACTGATCGGAAGGCGGAATAAGCGGGATTCGCAGCAAGCTCAGAAAAACAAAAGCGATAGCCGATATTGGAGGGTAAGAATGTTAAAATAATGTTTCGCTGAAAATAGATGACACTGAAAGTTCATGTACTTGATTAGGGTCTGTAGCTCTACAACCCTAAGAGTAAACATCCAGAAGGGCTAAGGAAATTCTAAAAATACCCAGCCAATAATTCATAAACTCATGGTGAATTGAACTGTAAAATGAAGTGCATTTTGTGAAAGCTTTATACCTCTGGTCTTGTTTTCAGCTTTGAGCCTGAAAGGCTTAGTTTTTTTTTTATATTTAATTTAGACCCGGAATTTTGTTAGGGTTTAAACAGGTTTGCGGCTGAGCTTCCTTTTAACAGAAGAAACCCACGGTCCAACGAACGATCCAACGAGTTGAGAAATAAGCTTCCCGTTGTTATCGCCTTTGTTTCTAGATTTGTAGAGCCGGCTTGTTGTTCTGAATTTGGTTAAAGAGCTGCAATTTATCCAATTGCGACATACTACAAGTAGATGACAGCGCTAGTGCCTTGATACAGTTAAGACTAAAGTTAAGTGTTTGATTTTGAACTCTGGCGTAAGGCAATATCAAATACCAAAACGCTCTGCGCGCGATGCTGCGGCCCTGGTTGTGCAGAGGGCCCAAAAATTCTCTGTCCAGTAACCAATCTGGCGCCGTATATTCCCCTGTGGAATCTACGTAGTAGGTAGACGGTAAAAATCTCAATCAATCAATCAATCTGGCGTAAGGCGAAAATAAATGAGCAAAGATGAGACGAGAGAAGTAAGAGAGAGGAAACAAATTGCTTTGCGTTGTTGTTGCTCGTTACTGCCAAGCTACAGAGTAGAAAAGTCAAGTTACAGGCGGGCGACCAGAGGGAAAAAAGGAGAACAGCTTTGTCTGCTAAAACAAGCCAATAGCTCAAAAGCTAAGAGAGCTAAGCTAGAGCTAAAGCTCGCCTGTTTCTTAGCCGGATTAGAGAGAGCTCAACCGAACAAGGGTTAACCTGGGTCCAATTCTTTTACTTGTCACTTTCTTTTGTTCTTTTTTCTTTCCTTTCTTTTCCTCTTGCATTGTTCGTATTTGCCCGGCTTCTCAAGGAAAAAAAAAAGAAAAAAAAAGAACGGGAAGCAGAATAATAGAAACAGGGAGGTCCCCTTCTTGATGTTTTCTTTTCCTCCCTTAAAGGTTGCGTAATCGTCATATTTGAATTGACAGGCTAAAGCTGAAGTTTGAGTGATTTCGCAAATACAAAAAAAAGTCTAGACCAACTTAGCACAAAGTAAAAGTGAAGCGACTCGGTAAAACATCGAGAAGAACGAATGGAACACGCCACTAAAATGTAAAAAAGCAACAAAAATTTCTGTATCGAAACAAAGAAGCACTTCTAAACCTCTGGGTTGTTGTGATGCCGATATGCTCGTATAAGCTCAAAAGTAGTCCTTTCTCTTTTCTCCTAAAAAGCAGATACTCGAATTGCGCGCATAAAACGCATGCTTAATGATGCCTTGCCTTGCCTTGCCTTGCCTTGCCTTGCTTTGAACTGCTGACTTGACGCCTGCGGCAACTACCGGCGGGGAGTTTGAGAGCTGAGCTGAGACGATAAGTTGACGAGTTAGGTAATGGTCGGCAATGATGATACAATTACTAGTAGTGCTGAGCCTTTGTTATGAATGAATGAATAGCCGGTCAGTCATACTACGTAGTATCCCGATACGTTTAGGTTCTCAAATTACTCATGTAAAGCTAGTACGAAACGAAGCACATACTTGTGGTAACTACTACTAGTACAAGTACTGTAGTATATTGTTTTCGTCAAAGTTCCCTCGATATAAAATTGGGTTGACCACTCTGCTCTGCTCATTGTCTGGAAAAAAAAATGAGAAGAATAAAAGCTGCGTTGATCTGGCTTTGTTTCGGATCAGTGATCGTCCCTCAGGCGTCCCTCAAACACTGTAAAACAGGCATTACCCTAGCCCTTGAGTCTTCCGGGGAAGTGCTTCCGTTGACTTTTGCCATCCTTGGATATCCTTACCAACCCACGAGCCAGCGCTGGCCTGTTTTGTAGAATAAAAAGGCGTGAAAATCAGGGAAAAAAAATAGTCCTGCGCCGTAATTGCTTTTGATAGCAAATGCTTGACTGCTGAATCCCCGACACTTCCAGGCATCGAGGCCGTTCTACATGATGTCGGTTTACAGAAATGTATTGTTTGTTTCGGCGTTGTTCACTAATTATTATTTTCAATTCGCTTGCTCTGCCCCTGTTTTTGCGTGCCTCGGTACTTGAGAAGGATAAGCAACATAAAAAAAGTGTCAATCATCTCCCATTATCCGGATAGAAAAGAAAAGGCCTTGCAGGAGGGGTGTTTTTTTTGTTTTAATTTTTTTTATTGTTTTTTTCGTTTTCTACGTATTGGGAAATTATTCATCTTCGCATACTAAAAAGCTGAAAAAAAGCGAGCTTTTATGTCGTTTAAATAAAGCTTCACGATAAACAAAATGTAAATTTCCTGTTTTGTGCCCTGGGTTTTAAGCGGTTTAAGCTGAAATAGCAGCTTAGTTGATGGCTTCAGCTCTTGGCCAGGAACAATGAAGAGACAAGAGCCAAGACTTGACGTTTTGATAGTACTTGTACATTTTGATAGGTGGTGCAAATTAAGGCGCTCGGCTTTGTGGGGCGCACAATTAAAAAAAAAAAAAAAGGTGAAAACAATCATGACAACTGACAACAGTAACGGACATAACGGGTATTAGTCCCCGACTGGCTGAAGAATTGTACGCAAGCACTTTGCTACTTTGAATATTTATTATTTGTTTTAAAATTGTGCTCTTACGACGTAAAGTTCTAAAGTTCTGATGCTCGAAGCCACCAAAGCAAGTTTTTTTTTTCTTTTTTCTTTCTTTTTTCCTGTCAAGAGAACTGAGTGGGGTAGTACTGCTATACAGCAGCAAAAGGAAAATGCTACTCCTACTACGCCCATGAACAGAACTTGTTTTGATGTGTAGCCAGCGTCTCATTCGCCGACCAACTTTAGTTCCTTGCCGACTGTCACCCTAATACTAAAACTGCTGCTGAGTTGTATTTGGGGCCTGCTCCCCTTTAACTAGCCTAGCTTTAACATGTCTGCTCCAAGCTAGGTTGGAAATATGTACTCAGTACTTTCTTTATTGATGAATTTTATTGGGGAGGGGGGGGGAGGGGTTTCTTTTCTTTTTTTTTTTTTTTTTTTTTTTTCTCAACATACAAAAATCCTGCATACTATGTACTGCAGTATAGAAGCAGAAAATAAGACGAAATGAAAAAAAAAAAAAGCTTGAGAAAGCACATCAGTTGCCATAAAGTCCGTAAGCCCCATCTTAACGCCACAATCAGTCTAGCCTAGTCACGCTACGGCCGTAACAAAGTCAGCTTGGGAAATTTTACAACTCGCGCCACCCGTATTCAGACGTAAACACACTTTTAAGTATGGGACTGCTATGTAGCACCCCGAGACAAGACGGGGTGTCTTTTTGAATTTAACCTCCTGGGCAAAGACGTAAATCACGACTGGGCAGCCCTGAGCTTCGAGGATATCCGAGGCTGATTGGAATTGGCCTGCAACTGCTTACTGCTTGTTTTCCACGGCGAAAGACTAATAGACACCAGCTAAATACACAGTAGAAATGCCCCCCCCCCCTTCTCTCTGGCCTAGTCTTGCAGCATCTCCTTTCGCGTATGCGCCGTGAAGTATTTATTCCGTAAGTACAGTACAACTACACATAACAGACTGCCTAATGAATCGGCGTTCAGTAGCTATATACCGTAACGTATAACCTGGTGTAGCCTGGTTTGGCCCAAGCTGCTCCCTTTCGTCACTACATTAGGCCTCAAGCAAAGCACGGCAAAAGGTAAAGTTACTGATGGAATCTGCAAGCAGTCTCCTTTATTGTGCATTTTTTCTTTTTCTTCTTTGCTCGCCTCTGCAGCGTTCAGCCAGACGAACTATTAATAGTAGACAGCGAACTACAGCAGCATTAAGCCCAGAAAGAACAAAAAAAAAACGAAACAGGTGGACCTTTTTTTTTTTTTTTTTTTTTTTTTTCCTTATTCACTGAGTCTGTGGTTGTTCACTGAGTAGGGTTATGTGATTTTTCCTACCGTAAAGGTAAAGCGTGTGATAGGTATGGTGTGACTGGTGGGCGCCGTCGAACAGCGTCTGCTACACCGTAAGTATGTGCTCAAATAATTCGCAAGTCCAGCACAACACCACCCTTTTTCACACCCTTTTTTTTTTTCTTCTTTTTTTCTTCTTTTTTTCACGCCCCGTTATTTTCTCATCTTGCCAGCCTTCATGGGTTCTAATTCCTTCTTATTCTTATTCTTCCGCATTGCACCAAGAAATGCACACACACTCGAGAGGCCTAGACCACCAACCCTAAATCAAATCCATGATTGTTTACGAGTGATAAAAGTGGTAAGGCAAAATTCGAGTACGTAGTGCTCTTGTAACCAAGAAACTCAACTCCTCTTTTTTTAATCACATTTTTCTACAGAAAAGAAAAAAGAGGTGAGAGAAGAAGGAAGGAGCACAGGCAAGGATATGCCCGCTCAAAGGATTTAAAGGAAGGTATGAATATCAGCAAGTGGGTCAATCGACTCGGCTTCTTACAGTTTTACCTTGACGTTCACACAGTGACAAGCCGGCCAACCACAACTGCAAAAGCTTAGTGCAAAGGACTAATCTGCCACTGTTTTTGCCGGAATGCCTGTCGCGGCAGAGGGGCTAGGCCTATATTGGGCAAAGTTTCTCCATTGCTTTTTTACTCCGTAGAAGTCCGTTAGGAAAGACGAAGAGAGCAATGAAAATCAATGTCCTGCACCAAAGAATTTTGGTTGAGGGCTGCACAAAATTGGCGCTTTACATAAAGCACGAGCACAATATCCAGCCTTGTAATCAAGTTTTATTTTTATTTTCTACAATTTTTTCCTTTGAGAGAAAAAACAAAAAGAGCTTATGTTGCACCAAAGACTGCATAAATATAGGCCTGTAAAACTGCGAAAAGAAAACTCACCAAAAGAAGGCTCTACCTGCCAACCAATCAGCACTTATAGTGGTCTCTTTGCATCGGGATTTTCCTTCTTGCTCCCCTTCCTCTCTGCCAACAAATTCTCTACAAAACAACATACTTACTCACATACGGAGTAGTAGTAGTACTTTAGTAAAAAAAAAAAAGAGCAGCAACAAGGGAATCGGGGCTCGCTCGCTCTTCTTCGGTCTGATTTTCTTCCCTTTCAACCTTTCCCGCCAGACCTTGGTTTTATCTGGTTCTCTTGCAAATTATCGGCTGCAATTGGTGTTGAGTTTCGGTGCGCCAAGCAAGGCCTTGGTAGAAAATAAAAAGTCCCCAGCCGGCTTCAGAGTCTGTCGCTAAAAAGTAAAAAGAAAGCCTCTGGTGCTTGTCCAAGAAATACTGGTTCCATACTCCGTATTTCTTTAGCTCTAAGGTTGAGTTAATCGGCGAAACAACATGGACTTAAAATCTCCTCACAAAAGTCACACGTTGGCTGCATTGTATGAAATCCTTCAGGGCTTCCTTGTTTGCTCCCCTCCGATCAGATTTTGTATCCTGTAGCATCTCTTGGACAAAGGTTGAGCCAATTGTTGATCGCAGTCAAAAGAAAGAGAGATAGCATTATCAATAAGCCGTGATGAATTTTTCTTTTTTCACCACAAGTAAGCCGACTCATAACACTGGGTTAAGTCCTTTTTTTGTCGTTTTCTCTTTTCTAGTTTACAAGGTGTCTTCGCTTGGTGGGAGACATAAAAAGGGAATACAACGAAATACTAAAGCCGCTTGCAGCGGGGCCATCAGCGCTGTATGCCGACTTGAGGCCACTAAACATTTTATTCCACACAGGCTGCGAAATCCCATGTCTTTTCATATTCGGTTCAATTCAGACTCGACTTGACATTAATACGAATAATACAAGCTGCAAAAGTGGCACTTTTTGCTTATGTACTGGTCCTGTACTGTAGTATTTGCAGGTATTCAAGTACTTCGTACGTATCCTTGACAACCCCAGCCAGGTTAAGCCCCGCTACTTTTGCTCCTGCTGTTCTTCTCTCTTTCATCAATAAAACGTTGGGTTACTGGCTGGCTACCTGAGGTTTGCCCCCCATAAACGCGCTGTAGATTTTTTTTCCTCGTCTTTTTTTGTTCTTTTCTTTTTTCTTTTCTTTTTATTCCATTTATTTTATCTTTTGCGATGCCAACCCTGCTTTCTGCACAGCAGTCCATTTTTTCTTCTCCATTTTATTTTATTTTATTTTTATTGGCCTTGTGTTTGCTTTAGTACTAGTATCAGCCTAGCCTCTCATTTTCTTCCCTTTTTCTTTTCCACTTTCTCTTTTTCTTCTTTGCTCGAGTTTTTTTTTTTTCTTCCATCTTTCCATCCTCGTTTATTTATTTTTTATTTTTATATTTTCTCTTATCAAGATTTTTTTTTGTCTTCATATCCCAAGTGGACTTGAAGCTCATTCTACCCCGACATTTATTCTGCCCATAGATCGCTTGAGAAATCAATTAATCAATCCATCTCACACACATCACAGTCCCTATAGACTACGTCGCCTATCGTCATGGACGCCCTACAAAACATTGTACAGAATGTGCCCATGTGGCAGGAGAAGCTATCACCGCTCTCTCAAACCATCACTCAGCGCCAGGAAGAACTCGCTCTCATCAACGAGCCCGCACCCCCCAAGACAATCAAGCACCGTGGCTCAACCGAGTCGCTGCGGCCACAGGACGAAATCCCGCAAATATCAGAAGACGCCAACGACGATGACGAGGACGCCGAACTACTACGACAGAGCCCGCACCAGCTGACGGCTGCCGCTATTGGCCGTGCCTCCAGCCAGGCCATGGCCATTGCCCACGCTCGCGCCCGTGCCCAGGTGCGCAAGAAGCAGCGCACTGCGTCGGTCACATCGATCGATTTAGAGGAGAAGCCCAGCAAGTACCGCTCGCGCCGTATGATTCTCGTCTACTACGACAGCTTTGTGCAGTGCTTCTTTGAGGAGCTGGTTAAGTTTGTGTCGGCGAGTCGCAACTTGATACGCAAGGCCAAGATGACGGCCAAGGTCGCCCACATTAAGAGAGTGGCAGAGATGGAGTCTCAAGACGACGACGACTCTTCATCGCTGGCCGGTCCTGGCGCCCCCATCACCCCCCGCCTCCCTTCTCTCAGATACAACACCCGTACCGCCAGCCGTCTTGGCTCGTATGGAATTGGCTTGAGCAAGCCGACCGATGCGTACGACCTGCTTGACAAGGCGCTCGAGTTTATCCAGAGCCAGAGCGAAAAGGGAGCCCACCAGTTCCTGCGCGACGGCGACTGCACCGAGGAAATCAACAACATTTCGCGCCGCATGCTCGAGGCCCGCGACGTGGCCCAACGGGAAATTACGCGCATTCTCAGCGAGGAGCCCGAACTGGCCAAGGACTCGGGCGAGCTCGGCAAGGTTCGCACGCACCGTCCCACCTCGATGCGCCGCGAGTTCATGGCCAACAAGCCCGGTGGTGCGGCTCGTGTGCCGTCACAGCCCATTGTGGCCGAGAGCGCAAGAGAAGCAATGTCGGCGACTGGGGGTGATAGAATCATCGAGGTCGATACGTCATCATAGTCGATGCTAGTGTGACGACCCGAGATCTGGGCCGATCACTCGTAGTTAATGGTACTGGCTGGGCCCGGCGTTTCAAAGTCGGGTCACCAGTCCATTAACGTGCTCATTTTGAGTAGACGTCTGCGCATCTTGACTTGATGCCGCGGAACCCTCCGACCGCTAGTCGTCGGTGTAGCAAAATATTTCTTGGACATGATTGATGATCATCTATCTGCTTTTCTGCACTCTTTTTGTTTTATGCTAGTTTCCTTTTTTTTTTCTTGCCTTTTTTTTTTTTTCTTTCTTTCTTTGTTATTTTGCCATTAGTACCTGATGCTGGGCCAGCTTCTTGTTTTTCTTTTTCTTACTTTTGTTTTCTTTTCTCTCTCATCTTTGTTTTTTTTTTTCATGGTTTTGATTTTGGCAGTTAGTTACGTGTTGGATTGTTCATATGTATTGCAGAGTTTTCTTTTCTTTTTCTCTTTTCACTTGCTTTTTTTTTCTGTGTTTTATTTTTGTCCGGATATCATTTTCTTTTCTTGTCTTTCGTCGTTTCTTCTGCTCTGGGTCAACTCTGCTGGATTTAAACATCATCATCTTTGTTTTTATTGTACATGAAAGTTTTTCCAGCTCCGTTTTATTGTTTTTATTTCTTCAATTTATTTATTATACTACGCAATGCCATCATCTCCCAACACGCTTTCAACCAACAACAGCGAAAATTTGATCAGCACCGTCTACATTCATTTGTCTCTACCCAAATCTCCAATTTACTACTTTATATATTCACCACAAACATTCCCCAGCGGCTAATTTATTCAACCGATAAATAAAAGAGTGGATATCACTCAGCTTATTATAAAACTATGGCTAAACTTTGATATTAAGGTTTCTGTGTCTTGAGAGGCAATTATGGGAAGGATGTTGATATGTCAAGGTTAATTCTTGAATACATGCCATTTAAACCAATTGGTCGCTTCTAAGCTTATTGTGAAATTGTTAATAGCGGGAAGAAAGCGGGGGCGGGGTTACCCTCTTTTTTCGTGCCTGGTGGATATTTTGCTTGTTTGCTTTTCATTTTCCTTTCCTATTTTTCGATATTCTGCGAGGTTACATAAACCTTTTGCTAAAACTATTGTTTCTTTCATCTAGCTTTTCACCGCTCTTCACGGCCTACACCATAATTACTTCTTCGCGTCCTTTCGCGTTTGTGATACCTTGGAGATAAGGGATTGATACCATAATTGATAACTGCTGTCCAAGCCTAAATCCAGAGGCTTTTATTAGCCAAGGTCAACAACCTCGTTAATCCCACACAGAAAAATACAATGGGCGCTGAAGCTGAAGCTCTGGTCCGCCAGTTCAAGCTGGAGAAGGCGCTGAACCAGGGTATGCTTTCATAATTCGCCCACACCCAACTCTGGTGCCGACTAACCCTCTACCCTATTAGACCAGGCCGGTAGACGCATCTCCCTCCTCGGCACCATCGCCGACAAGTCCGCCATTCTACAGCTTGAGCGCGCTCCCTTTCCCGCCAACGAGACATACTTGGCTAGCGTACCCCAGGGTCTCGCCCGCCTGACGAATCTCCAGCACAATGACATTTATGCCTGGTACATGGCCCTCGCCGGCACCGAGATCGCTACGTCGAGTGCGTCGTCATCCGAGCTCGACTTCCACCCAGACCTGAAAGTTAATCTGATATACCCGTGCACCGACGCCCACATAAAGAAATACACCAAGCAAAAAGTACGCTATGTCATCGAGACGCCCGAAATCTACGCCGCCCATGTGCGTCCGTACATGGAGGAGAAGCGCGGCGCCGGCCGGCTCAACTGGGTGTACAACATCATCGAGGGCCGCAAGGAGGTCGAAGACGTGCTCTTTCGCACGCCGCTGGGCACCGATCTCAACCCTGAAGGCTTCCTGCTGATGCCCGATTTGAACTGGGACCGCAGCACGCTGGAGGCGCTGCACCTGTTGTGCCTGGTCGAGCGACGGGATATCTGGAGTCTGCGCGATCTACGAAAGAGCCATGTGCCGTGGCTGGAGCACATGAAGAAGCAGCTGGTAGCAGCGGCAATCAAGACGTTCCCCGCCCTCGAAGAGGACCAGTTGAAGCTGTACGTGCACTACCAGCCAACATACTACCACTTCCACATCCACATTGTGCACGTAACCTTTGAGCCGGGCGCCACACAGGCAGTTGGCAAGGCAGTGGGTTTTGATAGTATCGTGGAGACGCTCAAGGTCATGGGCCTGACGGACGAGAAGCCCGACCCGGGCATGGACAGCGTGGCCATGAGTTATACAGTAGGAGAAGCAAGCGAATTATGGGAGCGCGTGTATGCGCCGCTGAAGCGCGAGGATTAAAAAAAAAAAGAAAAGCAAGTTAAGTTACAACAGTTCAAGCAGAGTTTGCCAAACCCTCAATGGTCTTGACGAGCGTGTCGACCGAGGAGCCCTTGGGGCAGTTTTTCCATGTGCCGTCGTCGGCGATACAATAGACTTCATTGTTGACGCGAACGGTGCAGCTTTTGGTGACTCCGGCCTGGTAGAGAGATGATGTTAATAAGAGGAAGAGGGAGAAAAGGGAGAAAAAGAAGAAAAGACAAACCTGGCTCGTCTCCGCCACACTGCGACGCAGCATGTTGATGCCGTGCGCGCCGTCTTCGCGGTTGGCGCATTCGTTCAGCGCTTTAAAGTCCATGCCGTGCTCGAGAGCGCAGTCCTGCACCAGCGAGCGCTCGGGGATATGCGGGAAGTCGCGGGTGATGCACATGGTGAAGCCGAGGGCGATCTTGGGGTCGGGGTACAATTCAAAGGCACAAAGCTCGATAATGTTGCCCATGCCTGTTGGAGGAGGAAGAAGGGTATTAGTTGGTTGTCTGTATTTCACATGACAAAAAGGCACGATGACGTAAGGAGTGGAGCGATGGGTTGCCGGGTTAGACTTACACTCAGTCGGGCCGTGCTTGCACAGAACACCACCATCGTTCTCGCTCAGGCTGAGAGTCGTTAGAGTTTTTTTTGAATGTTAGATATTACTAGTAGTACTCTGGGCACTCACGCTCCAATAAACGAAAGCTTAAAGTCGACCTTGTCGCTGACTCTCATCATGGCGGGGAGAATCATGTCGCTCAGGCACATCTAGAACAAAGTCAGCGTTTGATAACACCGCGATACAAAGCAAAGACTGCCTACCTCAGCATCAGGGCACTTGCTCATGATGTGGATCTCAAGCGGCACCTTCTTGTCCGCCACGGCCGGGCTGGCCACAGTCACAGCGCCGTCGTTGTCGTTAGCGGCGCCATTCGAATTCTGGATATATGTGTCTTTCAGCGCGGCAAGTCGCGCGGCAGGCCCCGACATGGGCTGCAAGTGCCAGAAACTGAGCACCACAAGCGCGATGCAGAAGATGACCATCAGCGGACGCTGGCGACGGCGCAGAGCGGGCGAGAGCATGGTTTTGGTGTAGGTATCGGTGGCGGGGCCGGGGTTGGAGAGCGGGAGGATACGGTCTACGGATGGGCGTTTTTCGTCGTCGGGATACATTGGCGGTGGCGGGGACATTTTCAACTGGATGTTAGAAAAACAAAGAAGAGAAGAAAAAAAAAAAAAGGTGAAATGAAGACCGCGATTGAAAAATAATGGTGGCGGCCGTGCTTTTTGGTGTAGGGATGCGGCTGGTTGCGTTAAAAGTGACAGAAGGTAACAAGCGAGAAGACCTAAAGTTAGTCAAGGGCTGAAGCTCTGTGCGCTGGTTGACAAGCCGGTAAAAAAGCTATAAGTTGATTCGATAAGATGGTGATAATTAATCAAGCGTGAAGTTTTGTCAGCCTTGTCTCGCAGTTTGGTGATGCATAAAGCTTCGATAAGAGCTCTATGGGTGGCAAATACGGTCAGGAAGCTGCTGGCTGTAGGGAGGGCTTTATAGCGGCTGATGCGCTGTATTATTGACGCCCCAGGGCACAGGGTCAAGTGCTACGAGAACTTAGGGAGTGCAGTTGCATTGCGGTTAGGCACAGCAGATCTAGGCCTTGGGAAACATGCAGGTGATCACAGGCCCTCTATCATTAGTAAGTACGTAAGTATGTAGGTTTGAATCTGAAGAGTACGAGCATACCGAGTTCAATAGTACCAACCAACTCACTCCCGTGATATTTGTACGCAGTATGTGCTGCCAGCCAATAGGCTTCGTACTACTACGGAGTAGTAGATGCTCCTTGAGACATGGGAAGTGCAGTCATCCTCTGGTACTTAGTACAACCTGTAGATGCTTACAATGCACATATGAGTATTTCTCACCGCACATCACACCGGGAAGGTGCAGAGCTTCACCTTACACATCCAAGTGAAAGAACCAAAATTTTCGCACACAGAGCAGGAAGCGCTCAAATTTTCACCTACGAAAAAAAAAAAAATCTTAATGAGTGTTCCCACAGCGGTTTTTACTCTTTTCTCCATCAAACAAACCAAACAAACCAGGCCTTTTATTTTCAGTGTCACTCAACATCGCTTTCTTGCGACAAGCCAGCTTCTCCTTTGGTACTAGACTATGACGCCAGTGAGCCCAATAGTGACAAGGACCCGGTCGATCTAGCCCATAGCATGAACATGAACATTGCCTTGTCCCATTTATTGTCGATAAACTCGCCTACGCATCCGCAATGCGTCTGGTCATATGCTCCTCGGTTCGTCTTGGAGTTGCCTTGTCGGTAGGTACACTTTATTCCACCCGCTACTGCGCTTGGATTTGTCTGAGTTATCCCATCCTCAAATCCAACACACACACCCACACACACACACTTGATCAAGCTTGTCTTTTTCCTCTTGCACGCATCCATGCTAACCAAAATCAATACAACAAACAAATAAGGAGCGGCTGCGCCCGATAAGCATGGATAGACCATATTGAGTCAATCAACCAACGGGAACGTGGGGAGGACGATATCGCTCCGAGTTTTTCAGACCCAGACCTTTTGAGCTCTGTAGTAGGCGGTAAGCACCCACTGCTGTGAGCAGTAAGTTAGAGTTGGAATAGAAGGTGGATAGGCAGCGATGTCTCCTCCCCGGTTCACCGATGACACTTTGTTTCGTTTCTATCGTTCCCTGCTCTATGACGACGTCAACCAGCGGAAGTAACGTTGAATGACCCGACCGCTAGAACTGTGAGCATCCACCTATATAAATTCATTCTACAGTTTGCAGCGTTTGCTTTTGTCTTTTGTATCAATTTACAAAATTGTTCTCTAATTTTCCTAGAAAAATTTATTTGCTACGAATTCGGGCCTGCTTTTACCCACCCACAAGTTTTGAGCAGTTACTTCTCCGATAGTTACTCTGTTGCCGGCGCGTTCGTTTTGCAGTGACGCTTCTGCTTTTACGTGTTTTTACCTCCTTTGCTCTCTTTACACGCACGTATAAGCGAATATATACGTTTCATTTTCTGATAGCATAACAAAACATACTAAAAAGAATGAGTAACACAAGGTATGCCAACAAAAACGCTCCCAACGTGGCAGACTAACACAATGCTGACGTGCTGTTTTTAGAGAGGGCCCGGCTCTCAGGATTGACGGCACTTATGATGCTCTTGCCGAATACCCGTTTCCACGCCCGGGTTCAGATGGCCAGGAGCCCCATTGGCCCGGACTCGGGGCCGAGCTGATCTCTGGAGACACCCTAGCTATCTGTGATATATGCGAGGCCGACGAAACCACGCCGCTGATTTCCAGCACCTCGAGCCTGGATGCCCTGCCCAAAGCCACAACTGAAAACGACTCCGCCGATGACGACGACGATGACGACGATCCGCCGTTTCTCAATGGAATCTCCGCTACCCGCTTCCAGCTGATCTTCGGCATGGTCCTGCTGATTTTCTTCCTCAGCTGCTTCGACAGCACCATAATGTCGAGCAGTCATCCCGTGATCACTTCGTACTTTGGCTCGTCCAATAGTGCCTCGTGGATGTCGACGGCGTTCTTGTTGACGTCTACCACGTTCCAGCCGTTGGTGGGCAGATTGTCGGACGGCGTCGGCCGCAAGATGCCGTTCATCACCACCACGTTTGTGTTTGCCGTAGGAACGCTCGGCTGCGCTATTGCACCGGATCTAATCTCGTTTATTATTGCAAGAGCTGTGTGCGGCATTGGAGCGGGTGGTTGCTTGACTCTGGGGTCTATCATTGTCAGTGACATGGTACCAATCTCGTAAGTTTCCCAATACTTTTTGATCGTATTTTTTTTTGGTTTTGCTTGAAAAAGAGTGTCTAACCGATTGGTGATATAGGAGACGAGGCGTGTACCAGTCCTTGATCAACATGAACTACGGCATCGCTTCCGCTTTGGGCGCTGCCCTCGGCGGCTGGATGGCTGACGTTCTCGGTTGGCGCTGGGAATTTGGCATTCAAGTTCCGCCTGTATTCATTGTTGTCGTACTCATGTACATTGTTATTCCCGACGACATTGGCCGGGACAACACTAGCGATACGATCATGGAAGTTGTGCGTGGTTTTGACTGGGAGGGCTCCTTTTACCTGACGGTTTCTATTGTCGCGTTTGTGTTGTCTTTCAGCCTCGGCGGCAACATTTTCCCATGGTCGCACCCAATAGTGTTGGCGGCCATGGCGCTCTTCGTCGTCACATTCATCCTGTTTCTCTTTGCAGAGTCTCGCGCTCTGCGCCCCATTATGCCTCTGCGCATCATCACCACCAAGCCGCACATGAACCTGATCTTCTCCAATGCCTGTGGGGCCGTCATTATTAATGCCGTCTGGTTCAATGTTCCGCTGTACTTCCAGGCCGTTGTTCTCACCAGCGCCACCGATTCTGGCATGAACCTCGTCGCGCCCATTATTGTGTCTAGCATCTCGGGCATGATTACCGGCGTCGGCGTCCAAATCACACAAAAAACAAAGTGGCCGCTCATGCTCGGCGCCAGCCTGCTTCTCATTGGCACCACGATGATTTGTTTCCTCGACCGCACCTTTTCGCGCTTCGTGTCCATCCTCATCCTGCTGCCCACCAGCTTTGGCCAGGGCTTCCAGTTCCCCGGAACCTTTATGGCCATTCTCAATGAAAACGACCAGCGCGACCAGGCCGTGGTCACCAGCTCGCTGATTCTGTGGCGCTCAATCGGCCAGGTCTTTGGTGTGGCCATCAGCAGTCTTGTCGTGCAGAATGCCCTCAGCTTTTTCCTCGAGCGCACCGTCGACGGCCCGCAGCGTGACGCCATTATCGAGCTGGTGCGCACAAATGTCGAGGCTGTGGCGCATCTGGAGGAGCCATATCTGGGCCAGGTAATCTACAGCTACGAAGCAGCCCTCAAAATGGCGTTTTTCATGACGGCCGTCGTGGCGGCGGTGTCGCTGGCGTTTGTGTGGCCGCTTAAGCTGAAGCCGCTGCGCCGCAAGGATACCGCACTCGCAGGCGTTGCCAGTGCTGAAGTTGACGAAGATGAAGTTTAGGTGTGTGTTTACGTGGTAAAGGAAAAAGAATACACGATGAGAAAAATGGTGTGGCATATGAATATAGATTAGTAGGAATTAACTAGAACTGTGAATACAAAGCAATGGCTAATAGGGACAAAAGGAAAAAAAAGAAGTGGAAAAAAAAAAGAAACTCCCCCGGACAGGCTTGAACTGTCAACCTCCTGATAGCTGCAACTTCGACAGATGCATAACAGTCAGACGCGCTAGCCAATTGCGCCACGGAGGATGTGCGATTGTATTTTGCTGGTTCTGTTTGTGGTTATATACTTTTCAGATTCCCGAGTTTTGTGAGCAACTGGCGCGGTATACCAAGGTGCCCTGATATACCTCCTCCTATTCAATCTATTAAATCACCAAAAGGTCTACGAGATATATGATATACTCTTGATCAGAATCATTTCAACAGTACTATCAGAAGTTGATGCAAATTCAATTAATAAACGCCATGAAAGACAAACTCCAACCCAGATAAAAAAAAAGCAGTAAATGGCAAAATAGCAATGGCAACATCCCCGTCCTTTTGACAGAGATACTTGGAGATGTAGTAGTAGTAGTTCGGGCTTTTTTCCAGTAATACTAGTCTCCTCTACACCGTCGTCGCCCGCAACGCCGCCAACTCCTCCTTGACGCGGCGATACTCCTCCTGCGCCTCGCGCTCCCGCCTACTCACCACGCCGACCTCGTCACGCAGCGCCGCCAGCCGCCGCTGAATAGCCGTCTCCTCGGACACGGCGAGCAGTTTCATGGCAGCCAGGAGATTGGCGGCGTCGCGCGCGGCTGTCGTGGCCTTGGCCATGTTGGCCGACAGCGTCTTTTGTCGGTTTTGGTAGCCGCCCAGGTGCAGGGAGAGTTTCTTTTCGAGTTTGGCGGACGAGGTGGCTTGGTCGACGAGCGAGTCTTGGATGAACTGCGGTGCGGGGGGTTGTTAGTAAGTGCCTGTAGTTATTGCATGAAATAGTAGGAAATAGTACAACTCACAGTAATGGCTTGGCGCACGGCAGCGTCCACAGTGTCCTCGTCGTCGTCTTCGTAGCATCCCAGACTCAACAGCGTCTTATTGCTATTCCGCCCGTCAAACGCAGCTGTCAGCGTCTCTCTTGCCGGGATTGGCTGTGCCTCTGCGGCAATCTGTAGCCGTGCATCGTCCAGATCGGCATCTGAAATGGCCTTGATGGCCGGCGCCGTGCCGAGCAGGCTGGACCCCGCCACGGGGAACTTGGCCAGGTCATTCGCCACCAACAGCGCCACCTCGTGCGCAATCAGCGCCTCGGCATCGGCGTCTTTGCTCACGGGACTGATACTCGCGCAGTCAAACACCAGTGGTCGCGGCAGGCCCTTTTGCATCACCTGTGTTCTCCGCCGCCGGTCTAGCGCCTCGAGCGCTTCCCGCCGCTCCTTTTCGCGCCGATCTCTCTCGGCCGCGTCCTCGGGCAGACCCGTGTCTGCGTTGATGGGCAGAGCCTGGTCCTCGGGCAGCTCCAGCTCCCACTCCGACTCCTTGGGCTTCGGCAGCGACGCCAGCCCGCTGCGCAGTTGTTGGCGCACAGCCAGGTTGTGCACCTTGAGATCACGTGGCGTGGCATTTGGCACCAGGCCGCCGTCGGCATTGAGCGCAAACTTGTCGCGGGGCGTGCGCAGCGGGGTTTCGCCGGGGCGCAGCGGCGTGGCGCCGACGTTGCCTGCGCGCAGGGGAGTGGCGAGCGGGTTTGGAGTGGAGACTACCTGCTTACGCGGCGCGGCGCTGTCGAAGCCCGTCGACGAGGCGCCCTCGGCAAGCGGGGTGTTTTCGCCACCCAGCAGTGACGACTGGGTGTTGGTCAGGGCTTTGATGTTACGGATCTCGTTGGCGATGTGGTCCTCTTCCTGAGCCACGCGCGGCGTGCGAATGGGTGTGCTCGAGTTGAGCTTGGCATAGTCGCCGACAAGCCCACGCGTGGCATCGTTGTCGCCAGAACGGGCCATGGAGCTGGCCTTTTCGCCCATCATGCCCATCTTGACAATCTCCTCGAGTTCGCCGTCGCTAACCTGTGGCGTAGGCAGGTTGAGAGCACGGCGCTTGCTGCTCTGCTCGGCCTCGCGGATGCGCTGCATCTTGCCGGCCTGGATGGCGGCCTTGGACAGCGAGTTCTCGTCCTTCTTTTCGTTTTTGCGGCGCTTGCGGTTCGCTTCTTCTTCTTCCTCGTCACCCTTGCGTTTGGCGCTGGCAAGTTGGTGTTTCTTGGGGTCAAAGTTGGCGCGCTCGTTCTCGTTGCGCTGGTGCTCTTCGCTGGTGTCGTAAAATCCGGTGGCGGGTTTCTTCTCAAACGGAATGTCGGCATTGTAGTCCATCTGGCCCTTTTTACGCGTGACCACCTTGATGTTGATGCCGGCAGTCTTGAGCTCGCGGCGCTTCTGCAGCGCAGCCAGCCGGCGCGACTCTTCCTGTTGGCGTTCGCGAGCCTTGCGCTTGGCCTTTTTTCCCTGTGTATTGGCCAGGCGAGCACGCGCCTCGCTCAGCATTTCCTTTTCGTCTTCGTCGAGATCAATGGTGTCGGGCCGGGCCGGCTTCGTCTCCGGATCGGGGTCGACCTCGCCAGGGCGTAGGCGGCGCACGTCATCGGCGGTCGGAGCTTTGGTTTCTTCGCCAGCGGCGCCGACAAGGCTGAGACCTTCGCGGGACTCGGCCTCGTCTAGCAGCTTTTGGTAGCGTTCTAGACACTGGTTGGCAGTGCGGCCGACGTTTTCAGCAATGGTGCGCCATTGGGTCGGCAGCAGCTTAGCCAGATGCAGCAGCTTTTCGTCTTCATCGCGGCTCCATTCGGTCTTGCGGATGCTCGGATCGAGCCATTCGTTCCATCGCGCCTTGCACTGTTTGGGGGTTTTGCGGGCCAGCAATGACGATACTCGCGCCCACTGATTCAAGCCGTATTTGGAGATGGCGGCCTTGAGGATTTCATCCTCGATGTTGGTCCACACGCCTCCTTTGACGACGGGCATTTTGAGTCGCGGGGGGGGGGGGG
>LKBB01000012.1:206876-222690 GCA_001513885.1 Thielaviopsis musarum
CCCCCCCCCCCCCATTCAAAACACTAAAAAGTCGAGAAAGTGCTAACTTGAGCAGATACCGCGACGCCGACCACGCCCGCGACGCCCTTGAAAAGATGAACGGCTTTGACCTGGCCGGTCGTCTGATCCGCGTCGGCCTTGGAAACGATAAGTTTACCCCCGAGAGTACCGCCAACATGATGCACAAGTTCTCGGGCAACGGCAACGGCGCCGGCCACTCTGGTGCGGGCGGTCGTAGCGGCCCCACTGTCTTTGACCGGGCCAGCCGGCGTGACACGGACAAGCCCGTCAACGGCAACGTCAGCGCTCTCGACGACACCGACGTGGGCGGCGTCAACTTTAACAACTATAGCCGCGATGCGCTGATGCGCAAGCTTGCTCGCGCCGACGAGCCCCCTGCTAACTCGCACCCCAACGGCAACAACAACAACAACAACTCCGCTAACGGCACTGAGGAGCGGCAGCAGCAGCAGCAGCAGCAGCAGCAGCAGATTCTCAAGCCCAAGACCGAGACCAAGCCGCTGCCAGTGGTGGTTAACACGGCCAGCCGGTGCGTGGTGCTGCGCAACATGTTTGACCCTGACGAGGAAGAAGGCGAGGACTGGGTCAAGGAGCTTGAGGAGGATGTGCGCCAGGAGGCCGAAAACAAGTACGGCCACGTGGTGCACATTTCCGTCGACGCCAACTCCAAGGGCGACATTTACATCAAATTCGACAAGGTGCAGGGTGGCGAGAACGCCATCAAGGGCCTCAACGGCCGCTACTTTGGCGGGCGCATGATTGATGCGTCGCCGGTGGTGGATACGGTGTATAGCAGTCTGTTCAGCCGCACCCGTGCCATTTAAAAAGGAGCTAATGATTTTTTTTTTCTGTCTTGCTGGCACGCCATTTTTCTCGACATTGAGAAATGATTCGTCTAGGACCTTTCGAAGGGGTTAGTTCCTTTTTTATTATTATTATTGCTGCTCGCCTGCTTCTTCTTCCTGGACATTTTGTTAACACATGTCTTTGGGTGGGGGTTTTGCTCTTTGCAGATGAAACCTACTTGGTTCTCTCCCGCCTCCCGCATGGCATGGCACGGCATCGCTTGCTTGCTTTTCTTCTTCTTTTTCGACATTAGTTTCCCGATTTTCTGCTGGGTCTCCCGCCCTCTCTCTCCGATATATCTCATCCGCTACGACTTTTACGAATACTTGCTTTCTCTTCTTCGCTTGCCATCAACAGGCCCTCTCCCGCTAAGCTGCAACTCCACCTGACGACAAGACAAGACACCCCTCTCAAGACAAGACAAGACAAGACAAGACAAGACAAGACAGCCACCTGCTCATCATGGTGGTGCTCTAGCTCTGTCTGGCTGCTTGATTGCATGCATGCATTGCTTTGGTTTGTCGACCATGTTCGAGGCTGCACAAACTCACACGCTCCCTCACCCACAGGACCATTCCGTTCCGATACCAGCGTTGTTGCTGTCCGCTCGATCTGCCTCGACGGCCAATCCGGCGATCCATACTTATGTTGTCTGTCTGCCTCTCGTGGGCCATGAAGTCACCTCACCACCTGTTTCTTTGTCAAGTTAACCAGTTGCTGCTTGTTCAGTATCGCTGATTAGACTTCAGGGTTCATCTCTCTCGGGCCTCCTCCTCCTCCTCCTCTGTTCATCTTTATTTTTATTGTCTTTAGGTATTCGTTACCCTTTGGCCAGACTGAGCTTTCGCTTATCTATTATTTTATTCGGCCTTTTTCTTTCCCTTGGTACTCACGAAGCTTTCGTATTCTTTCATCTTATCTTTGCTCTAGTGCTCGCTATTCATTATTTTACCGTCTCGCCCTCCCATTTCTTACTCTTCCGAACGGCCGTTGTCTCTCTATGGCCCAACAAAAATGTTGGTTTTTAACCGTTTTCTTTTTTTTTTTTTTTTTTTTTTTTTTCTTTCTTTCTCTCTCTTTTTTTTTCCGTCTTGATTTGCATTTCGTCTGTTTTTCGTCACTTTTCTTTCTTTTAGTTAAAGGCAGCGTAGACAGCTGTCCACAAATAGATTAGTATCCCAAGAAACCTTTTTAGTTATTAAACCCGTGTCTTTTTCTGTGATTCTACTCCTGCCTTTAAGAGTCGGTATATGCACCTGCCCTGTAAACACCAATCCGACCTGACGTAGTTGCTTCGATATTCATAGCACAGCCTTGTTTAAGACCTCTTGATTACTCCAGCCTTGATTCGGGTTTCTTGACGTTCACATCCGCAACCCTACCAATTTCTGTCATCCAGCAAAAGCAGACAGCATCGCCATCGCCAAAATGAGCAGTAAAATGTCTGCCAAAGCGAAGCCGTTCTGCCCTGATGGCGACTCCAAAGTGACAGCCAAGCTATCTGCATTAGCCATCAGCCCGACCGGCAAGGCCGAGGTGAGTCTATTATCCAGGTCGTGCTTTTTGACTTGGCTAACAGTTATATATACAGTCTCCGAGCGGTCAAAAGCCCCGCCAGCCTCGCCCGCTGCCAATGCCACCAGTCATGCCTCACATAACCAAGGCTCCCGACACGGAAAATACACCACGGCTTCATGCCGCCATCAAGCGCATCAATGCTCTGGATTTGCACCACTTTGCAGACATTCGCGGCCGGCACATTTCCGAATACTCGCAAGCGCTAAACATGCTTTTGCAGTGCTGCACCAACTGGGCTGACCAGTTCAAAGAGCACCACGTCGACATCAAGCGCGTGGCTGAGAGCAGGGACTTTAAGAAGTTTATATACATGTATCTGCCGGTCAAGAAAAAGATGCGACAGACGCGTTTTCTCAACGACGTCGGCGACAAGACACACCGGGCGGCGCTGGCTACGCGGTTCATGATGGACTCGATACTGCTCCACATGTGGTCGTACGAGTCGTGGAGGAACACGGCGCGGGAAGTCTGCGAGGGACAAGGCGTGGACAAGACAGTTGTGGGCTTTTTAGAGGAACATGGTACGTCACAAGTCTTGGCAGTGTCAATGCATGGACAAGGTTTGTTTGTTTGGGTAAACTGACAAAAGTGTTTGGGACAGATGACTACGAAGATGAAGAAGACAGAGTACGCATGCTATACAGCAGAGCCGAGGCCATCAGTAACCTCATCATCAGCAAGCCCGACCTGTATGAGAAAATCTGTGGCGCGGTCACGGACAAGGTGGTTTCGGCGCAGCAAACTATTGAGGCCATGCTCCTGCTGACGGATAACCTGAATTCGTCGGACGAAGCCTTTGAGCAGCTGCTCTGCGTGGCGTGGAAGATTGCCGAGATGCTGTTTACCGGCTCGTTTGCAGTGTACGTGCGGTGTCCGGTGATGGGGGCGGCGTTTGACGGCAGGGGCATGGTGACGCGGCATGAGCGGCCGAGCCGGCATGATTTTGTGGCGTTGGTCTCGATGCCGGGTCTGGTGCTGCAGGATATGATGAGTGCGGGTGAAATGGGGCTAAGTGTGCCCGAGGTGATTTGTGAGCAGCACGAGGAGCTCAAGGTGTATATTGACAAGAGAAACTTTGAATAGGACGGGGTTGAAGGAAAAAGAAAAGTAGTACTTTACGCAAACTCAACGAACTTGCTGTCTCCATGCTTGGCACTATCTTACCAGGGAGGATAAGTGGGACGGACACGAGTATTCAAGGAAGTGTAAGTGTCTTTTCTGCATCTGAAAGATTGTCTAGTTTTGGATGGTTTATGGTGATGTCATGGTGAAAGTACATGTACTAGTACCTACAAGTAGTTGCTACGACCAAATTACAGAAAAGCCAAGAAAGACAAAAAGGAAGAATGCAAGAAGAAGAGATCAGAACGGAACACGAAGCCGATGGGCGATGGACGAGTCGACCCAGCCTCCTTTTTCGGGGGGGATGGTGAAAAGAAAAGGTTTGAGGTTTTGGCCCCTTGAGGGTTTATTGATGCAGGACAAGTTAATGCAAAAGCAGAAGTGAGGGTTCATTGATGCAGGACAAGTTTGCAAAGGCAAAAGTAAGGGTTAATTGATGCAAAAGCAGAAGTGGGGGTAGCATTTAGAAAAAAAGAAGGCGAAAAGGGTCAGAAGATGGAAGCAGTAAATGTGGGGGGGGGGTTTATGAGGTATTGAAAGTCGACTTGCAAATCATAAGCCAGTGATCTTAAAAAAAAAAGATTGTTATTTAAAGGGCGTTTCGTACATCAGGAAGGAAGAAGAAAGAAAGCCCCGTTATTTTCTGCTTTGTCAAGAAAAGAAAACGGAAGCACCCACAGAAAGAGAGATAGGGAAAAAGAAAGAAGAAAGGGAGGGCGCCGGAGCTGGGGCCCGGGGCTAAGTGGCAGGTACGGATGAAAACTCCGAAAAGGGCTATATGTGAAGCAACAGAAACGGCAAGGGACCATGATGCATTATTTTGTTGCGTTTGTGTTTTCCGAAACGGGTACCGACAACAACGAGAAAAGAAGAAAAAAAAGAAAAAAAAAGAGGAAAAAAAAGAAAAAAAAGAAAAAAAAGAAAAAAAAGAAAAAAAAGAAAAAAAAGAAAAAAAAAGAAAAAGAAAACAGAAGAGGTGTAGCGGGGGAGCGGGATGGAGATGCCATTCTTTGTTTTTTAACATCAGTGAGTTTTGAGCGGTGTATAAAAGCTGAAGATTCCAATGTACTACGTATACACGCACACTTGTGTTAGATATTACTCAAGTCGGTGGCGGGCTCCAAGTTACAAAATATCATGAAGTCTCGGGAGGCATTTCTTTTCCTTTTTTTTTTCCTTTTTTTCATTTTTTTTTTCAGCGCCTCCTTCCATGGAGCAACATCAAACGCGGTTGTTCTCATTATCCCCTGCTAATAATGGAGAGGAATAAATCTACCGGCAAATTATCGTTGCCTTGTCCCTCAAGGAACGGGATGGCGGGAACTTGATGCAAAATAAAAAGTCAGAGTTGCAAGTTAGCGGTATCAAAAGCTGGAACGCTGGAACGGCAGGAACACCGGTGTGGCCCGGCGGAGCCAGCCAGTTCTAAAAGGGTACAAAGAGCTGGCGTATTCTATCATTTTGGAGATACTGTGTACAAGCAAAAGATAAACCATAAGAGAGAAAAAGAAAAGACGGGCAGTTGCCAGGTTCATCAAGCGGCGGGGTGGCACAGTGGAGCTTCGGCAGTCAGGATCCCGGTTCTTTGCACAGGAAAGAGCAAAATAAAAGAGAAATAAAATGGAAAGAGCCAGCGAAGGAAGGCGCTACGAGAAGGGAGAAGGAAGGTACTGGTACAATGTACTTACTGACCTAGACCCAAGTACGAATACTCCGGTGCAACCTCGTGTTTTGTTTACAACTTGGCTTCGGCCTCTTGCTTTTATATACTTACTTGCAGTATATATATATATATATATATATAGCGTTCAAAGTCTTTTATCTTCTTTCTCTCTTAACTATAGATTCTAGATCTTATTTTTATTCACTCATATCAGATTCTCCTGGTTATTCAAACCAGCTTTTGCAGTTGCTAGTCTCATTGTTTGGCTGATCCTCAAGCCTCTTCTACTTTGCTTCGCTTATACCCCCTTCGTTGTTGTGCTGTCTATTATACCCGCTACCCCCTTCGTTGTACTGTCTATTATACCCGCTACTCCCTTCGTTGTTGCACTGTCTATTATACCCTAACCCCCTCGTTATTGTCCTGTCTATTATACCCCTTTGTCGCCATGTTTTCCAACCGCCGCTTCTCCATCAACCGCCACACAGGCGTGCCCAAGGTCCGCAAGAACAGCGAGACCATTCTTGCTGGTGCGTCCCAATCTTCCAATCTACAATCCTCTGAGCCTTTACAGTTAACACTCCCTCCAGAAAACCAATCCCGCATTCATCAACAGTTCAGACAAGCCCACGAAGGCCACCAGCCGCACGCTGGCCTGGATGCTAGCCGCTCGTCCACCGGCGTCGTGTGGTGCACGGAGCGTGCCTCCGAGTATGGCTTCCTCGAGAAGCCCGAGGAGTGGGCCAACCTAGGTCAGGGTGCGCCCGAAGTCGAGGACGAGATTGACGGCTGCTTCGAGCGGCCCACTAGTATCGACGTGTCCATGGCCGCGCGCGAGTACGGCCCCACGGCGGGCATCCGCAGACTGCGCGAGGCCGTGGCCAATTTGTACAATGTGCACCACCGCGAGGACAAGGACAGCAAGTACACGTGGGAGAACGTGGCTATTGTGCCGGGCGGTCGTGCCGGTCTGATTCGCATTGCGGCGGTGCTGGGGAACTCGTACCTGTCATTCTTTATGCCCGACTACACGGCGTACAACGAGATGCTGTCGCTGTTCAAGAACGTAGGTTTCCCCCCCCCCTTTTTTTTTTTTTTTTTTTTCTTTTCAAGTTGTTTCTTTCTCTGATGCTGAAAAAAAAAACTAGTTTGCTGCTGTTCCCGTCCCGCTGAATGAAAACGACGACTACCAGATCCACGCGGAAAAGGTCGAAGAGGAAATTGCCCGCGGCACCTCCGTCATCCTAACATCCAACCCTAGAAACCCTACAGGCCGTGTGGTGGCTAACCCCGAGCTGGCCAAGATCCAGGACATTTGCCGCAGTCGCGCCACTTTTATCTCTGACGAGTTCTACTCGGGCTACAACTACACAAGCGACTGCGACGGCACGACGATTTCGGCGGCTGAGAATGTCGAGGATGTGGATGAGGACGATGTGATTATCCTTGACGGGCTGACGAAGCGCTTCCGGCTGCCGGGCTGGCGTGTGGCTTGGATTCTGGGACCCAAGGGTGAGTTGTGTCCACTATATTCACCAGGAACGGAAAAAAAAAAAAAAAGGCTAACGACATGGCAGAATACATCAAGGCTATTGGCTCGTGTGGATCGTACCTGGACGGCGGCGCCAACCACGCCTTCCAGGAGGCCGCGATCCCGATGCTGGAGCCGGATCTGGTGCGTCGCGAAATGGTGCATCTACAGACGCACTTCCGCGAGAAGCGCGACTACGTGGTGGACCGGTTGAAGGAGATTGGCTTCCAGTTCAAATACGTGCCAGACTCTACCTTTTACATGTAAGCAAGCCTCTGCTGTCTTTTTCTTTTTACTGATATCCATCCGCATAACTAACAAATAAATCACTAGCTGGCTCAACCTGGAGGGTCTTCCGTCAGCCATCTCAGACGGTCTCAACTTCTTCCAGGCGTGTCTCGAGGAAAAAGTAATCGTGGTTCCCGGCATCTTCTTTGACCTAAACCCGTCGCATCGCCGGGATCTGTTTGACAGCCCGTGCCACCACTTTGTGCGTCTTTCGTACGGCCCGCGCTTGGAGGTGCTCAAGAACGGTTGTGATGCGATTGAGCGCGTGGTGAAAAAGTACCGCATTATGGAGGAGGCTGTGGACGAGGAGTAGGGATGGAGAAGTCTGCGCATTTAGATTACAGAGAGGAGGGGTTCACGTTCACCCATGATTCAGCCATCAAGTCTCTCAAATTTCAGCCTACAAGAATGGCTAAGCTCACTAGATCGTCAGCTGTGTGTTGCGAGACAGACGGTTAAATATGCCACTAACTGTGGCTGAGCTCACAAGTACCTTGGGCAGTGTAGCAGGCTATGCAAATAGTACCGTACTTGTGTATATACAGTTTGGCGATAGCGCATATGCAAGTATCCATTCTTGCCAAACAACAATTTCTAGCCAAGGAACTTATGTACTAAACTGGCACTTGCCTTAGTAGTCCGCCAAGGCATATATATCAATGACTATTGCACACTTACGTCATTTAGAAGAAAGTGTTTTGATCTTAAATACAAGCATTTCCACCGTTTTAGTGACTTTGAATGTCATCAATACATCATCATAATCATCATCATCAGCAACTCTTCTATTCGTTTCAAGCTTTAACTCAATATATCACCAAATCACCAACCACGATATGGGCCTCTTTACTCACTTCAGGAACAAAAGAATGTCCAAGCTGCACGATACCCGCAGCATGGGCGTCACTGGTTAGTTTAATTACACCCTGCCACATGGCTCCCGCCTGCCTCTTTCCTCTCTCCTCTCCTCTCACCTCTCAGCTTCTAACAAGTCCAACCCAGGCACAATCGACAATTACGCAGCCGTAGCACCGCACGGTAACCCTACCTATGCACCGCCTCCCTACATAGCTGCCACGCATTCGGCCCCATATCCCGCTGCCCCCTACGACATCAACGCGCCGGCCGCCGAGCCTAATCCCGCTACCTTCATTACATCGACTGACGACGACCCCTACGCCTTCCTCTACAGCTTTGACACTGTTTTTGTCATTGACGACTCAGGCTCCATGGTCGGCTCACGTTGGGCTGAAGTCAGCCATGTGCTCGAAGCCATCACACCGATCTGCACCACCCACGACGCCGACGGCATTGACGTGTACTTCCTCAACCACCGCAACCCGGCCACCGGCATGGCACCCCCCGGCAAAGCCGCCGGCGGCTACTACGGGCTCACGCGCCCTGAGGACATTCGGCAAATCTTCCACACCGTGCGGCCCCAGGGAATGACGCCCACGGGCACCCGTCTGTACAACATCCTGGCGCCGTACCAGCGGGTCCTTTCGCAGACGGCCGCCGCGTCCGGCGGCAGCATGGATGACGTGCGCCCAATGAATGTAATTATCCTGACAGACGGCCAGCCCAGCGACGACGTCGAGAGCGTGGTCATAGCAGCCGCCAAGAAGATGGACAGCCTGGATGCGCCGCCGTACCAGGTCGGCCTGCAGTTCTTTCAGGTCGGTGCCGACGAGGGCGCTACGCAACACCTGCGGCAGCTGGATGATGAGCTGAGCCAGCATGGCGTGCGCGATATGGTGGATACGGCCTCGTGGGATGGATATGGCCGAAATCTGTCTGGGGATTTGATTCTAAAGACGGTCCTCGGCGCGGTTAATCGCCGGCTGGATAAGGTGCAGAGCGGTGTGTCAAAACGTGGGTGAATAAGTGGATCGGGAGCTCTTTTGTTACGAACACAGCATATTTTTATTTTTATAGATACCTTTTTATGGATCATAGGCTTTACTAGGGTTATGAGGGACCTGTGCTCCCTGGCGTTTGGGTTAATGGGTAGTTTTTCTTTTTTACTTTTTTCTAGACTTTAGCAAGTTTGTAATCTGCTCTAGGCTACTTCTGTAATTTTTTTTTTTTCGTACTATGTTGTGTCTCATATTCTTTGATAAATGGCTTTTGGACTCTTCACGAGAATCAATCACGACATCAAACGGGGCGTTTGTGGTGCCTGGGATCTCAGGTGTAAAACAAACAAGAACATACTCTGTACAGCGCTAACAATTCACATCACATGACAGTTTTTTTTTTTCTTTTTTTTCTTTTTCCAGGCTGTTCTACGATGCAGTTTTAACTTGGAGAAGGGGAAAGCGCGAGACCTCCTGCGTTTTGCCGATTTGCCGTTGTTAAGCAGGCTGGCCGGCCAAAACTATGTTGACATCCAAACCACCAAGTTTTTTTTTTTTTTTTTTTTTTTTTTTTTTTTTTTTTTTTTTTTTTTTTTTGTCCAGCTTTCTTGGAAATTCGTGAAAAGACGAAGACGATACGGTACGACACGAACACGACACGGCGGGCAGCAATTTACAAGGGCGTGCTTCCCTCTCCTTCTTGTTTTGTCCGGGGTTTGGCTTTTTTTTTTTTTTTTTTTTTTTGTTGCTTCGCTTCCCAAAAAAGAACCAAACTGGGAACTGACAGCCGATAACAGCGTTAGAAATCATTGCCCCAAGGAAGGGAAGGAAAAAAAAAAAGGTGTTCTGGACTTGTAGAGCAGCTTAGACTTGAACTAGCATCTCAAGTTCAAGTGGTAGGCAGGCCAGAAATCGTCAAGGGCACACCGTCAGGTACTTGTACACTCTTTTACCCTTGGAATGCGCGCCGCAAACAGCGCGAACATGGGGTTCTCGTTGACAAGACGTACGACTACACTAGTACTGAATTCGATGCTGCTAGTACTGAATTCGATGCTGCTAGTACTGAATTCGATACTGTTTTTTTTTTTTCTTTTTTTTTTTTTTTTTTTTTTTCTTTTTTTTTTTCCCTCTTGGATCGCGTTTTAGCTTTTCCAGCAGGGTTTGTCTTGTTCGCTACGCTCGCTATTCTGACCTTTCTTACTAGGAGCCCGTGGGAGTTTGCCCCCAAAGGTTTTAGGGCGCATCCGAGGCAAGTCCAAGGAGAAACGGCTATCAACTAAGAAGTGTAGATTAAAGAAATCAAGAGGATATGAGCTGTGGCTGGGGTTGCATAGACGTTAGTGTGTCTTGTGCAGCGGAAGGTTTTGGGGTGGTTTGTGCTTCAGCAGGGGATACTCTGTAATACTAAGTGTTTTGCACGAGCGCATAAATGCACAAAGTCTATATCCCGCGGCATACACATATTATACAGATTTGTGCAAAGTTTCGCTTGAATCATATTTTGCACAAGTCTAGCTTCCCAAAATCCACTTTTGTGACGGTTGTCTTGCACAAGTCTAGCTCTGCAAAACCCACTTTTGTGACGGCTGTTTAAAGCTATATTAGGCTCACATATCAGGAGGTCATGAGTCCACGGCTACCATCACGTGACTGACCGGAACTGGTCCCTACTCCGTAAAACATTTGGCTGTCTGGACCGGGTCTACTGTGTATGTAGTTTGAGAGGCCGGCTTTTCTTTCACGCTGCATTCGTTGTTTGATAGAGATACGGAAGTACATGCTCTAGATACAGATTTCTTTAGGACTATTTAAGCCACAAAGAAAGCATTGGCTTGGAGTAGTAAAAGGTACGGCCTTGTCTTGCGGACTTTCTGTTGCTTTCAAGTAAGAGCTTAGAAAGTTCTTTCAAGAGGTTTTCTTTTTTTCTCTTTTTTTTTTTCTTGTTTCTTTTTTCTTTTTCTTTTTTACCAAAGCGTTTTTCGTCCTTTAATTCGCGGGTCTGGCTTTGTTAGAAAGAAACGGCACTAGCTTGGCTAACAAGGTCAACCTGAAGGCTTAGCGTGCTTAACCTCTGGGCTACCCAGGAACACAGCGTGCAGGTACAACGCGTACGCTAAGCGAGCCAGGGGGTCTACGCAAATGGACAGGGCGTTAATCGTGAGACCCACTACGCTTGCAGATGTACCTTTAGGCTGTGCCCTCAAGTACAGTTTGTTACTGCGACGCGTATCCAAAACTTTTCTTCTTTGCCTGGAGCATTTGCAAGTTTAGGACCTTTTTTTTTTTTCCTGCATTTTTATTGGCCTGGCGCCTTTTGGTTGTTTGAGTCCACTGGACAAATATTAATACAAGCATCGTTTTATTCGATTTTATTTTATTCAAAGCCTTGCACAAAGCATAGAAGCTGGCTCCTTTGAAAAAGCTACTTTGTTCCATGTACCTTTTTCTTCTCTCGTCTTTCTTCCCGCCGTCCCTTCCTTTTCTTTCTTTTTTGCAGTACCCACTTTAGTTTTTCTTTCAGTCTACTCCGTAGACAGCGCCAATTAAGGAACAAAGCCCACTCCAAAAAGCTAGACTTACACACTTTCATCGGTCTCACCTCAAACCACCCACTGCGCGCTCTTGCCATTCCCTCTTCTCGGTTCTTGCTTCTTCATAAGAGCAGCCGGTCCTCCATCTTCTTCTTTCCTTCTTCTTTTCTCTTGCCCTTCAGTATCCATTTCATTTTTTCTTACCTTTCAATTTTTATTTCAATTTCTTTCTTCTATTTATTCTTCCATCTTCTTTCTCTTCATCATCAAGCAAGCATCAGAGCTTCTGCCTTCCTCTACCTATTACATAGCATATTGTCTATTCGCCGTCTTGTGTCTCTCTGTTCGACTACAAGCTGCAACCTTCTTACTGTTTCTCGTTACGACATTTTGGTCGTGTCTCTTTTTCTTCTTCTTTTCTTCCCTGGTCTCTCCCATAAACTACAGCTTGTTTCTTTTTTTTCTTGGACTACCTCTGTCGTGTTAACCACGAGGTGACCTTTTTCTTCTTCCTTCTACATTCCCTGCGCCGGCCGTGATTTTCTCTTCTGTCGCGTCTAAGCAGCGAAAAAAAAGGCCCACCTTGCCTACCGATTCTCGATAGCCTCAGAGCTCGAATTCGATTAGCGAACGCCCACCTACATCTTACATTCACCCACCAACGAACAAAAGAAGACGTTGTCATCTTTTCCCTCTTCATCCACCATGTCTTTTGACCATTCCTCCGTCCTTACGCTCTCGCCTCGGGCTGCCCACCGGGCTCACCCCTTCGCTAGAATGTCGTCTCCTGCCAACTCCTTCTCCCGCTTCCAGCCTTCATCGCCGCGCTTGGGCTCTCTCGGTGGCAACCGTAAGCGCTCGCGCGATGATGAAGACGATGATGAGCAACTTCACAACGATATCCAGATGCGCCCGCGCCGAATTGCCGGAGCTTCTGGTGTCAAGCGCATGATCATGTCTACGTCGCAGGCCGCGCCGCAGCCACAGGCTAACTTGCCCGTCGACGAGCTCACCATGCACCTGGGCATTGGCTGGCGCCGCCTGAGCTCCGAGGAGCATATCCAGGCTGCTGCTCGTGGCTGGGCTCGCTACATTGAGCTGCACTACCCCATTACCAATGTCTCCATTACTCTGGAGAGCAAAGGCCTGCAGTCGTACCTCATTGAGGCGGCCGAGGGCTTCTTTTTATTTTCCGAGGACCTTCGCCAGGGCCGCCTGGTCAGTCGTTCGCGCGACGGCGTCCTGGCCAACCTCAAGACCAACCCGCCTGTCTTTGACTCAAGCAGCTACGTGATGTCGCCTTCGCAGGTTGCTAGAGTCCAGACTCCGATGCAGCACAACGGCATGCAGGTCTACTAGACCTTGTACGCATTTCCTTTTTCATCTCCTCTTCTTTCTGTCTCTTTATACCCCCAGGACGGCTCTTGTCAAAGCAGCACATTGCACTGCTCTCACAGCTATGTGCTATTTCCTGAACCTTTCCAAGTCGTGTGTTAAGCCATTGGGTGCCGGCATCTGACCTCCACCAAAAAGGACCTACTTACACACTTTGTTCTTTTTTTTTTATCTTTTGTTTCTTATTATTATCTTTGGGGTTTTTATTTACCGGCTTGTTCGTCTTTAGTCTTTTTTTATCGTTTTCGTTTGTTTCCTGCTTTTCTGGGGCCGATGGTTCGGCATTTATGGGGTGGTGAGGGTTTTCTAAAGACTTTGCTTTTTTTTCTTTTCCTCTTTTTTGTTTAGCATTTTGCTTTTTTGCTTTTTAGTTGTGTTTTTTTTTTCTTCTTATTATTGGGATCCGGACCTTTGCATGCACTTTTACTATCATGCCCTTTTTTTTTTTATCGTTTTGTCTTTGTTTTATTTGACTTTTTTCTCTCTTTCTCCATTCAGCGCTTCGCAACCTTGAACCCAACACGCCAAATCCAATCTTTGTATGGAGTAGTACCTGGTATACTACTACCCGCAAAAGCGTCCCTTGTCGTTTTGCCTCTTTCGTTTTCTTAGTACTAAAGGGCATCCGTTCCAGTCTAGGTCTTGTATTTCTACACTGTTTTCCATCACACGTTACTACTGCTCTTGTGCCCTTTTTACTTGTGTCGATTAGCTTGCCAATTTAAACAAACTTTCGAAACCTAAATTCAACTTTGACCTCTCTTCAATGGTGATCGACACAGCCTTTTACCTGGGCCTGAATTGTTAACTCTGATGGGACAAAATTGAACTGACCCTTGTCGTGCGGACTTGGTTGAAGAGAGAGAGAGAGAGAGAGAGAGAGAGAAAGAGAGAGAGAAAGGGCAAGAAAAAAAGCAACTGAGCTGAGAACAATGAACGCCTTTCACTGCCACACGCTTAAATTACCACTGCAGCAACCACCTCGTTGATCGCGCTTTTCGATAATGTGCGCTGTTATTATCCCTTGTTATTTTATCCACTCACTTGGAGATAAAACGCTTTGCTGGTTCGCTCACTAAATCGCGCTCTTTTCCGGGCAAAATGTTTATTATAGCTGAAGGTAATGTACAGTAAGTTACAGTACTTAAGTACCTAAGTAAGTCAGCAAGTATGTTGGTGTTAGCTCTCTCTCAGTGTGGACCAAAGCCAAATTGTAGCACTGCCAGCTATGGCCGTTTTTATGCACTATCCACGCTAAAATCACGGGCAGTAACTTTAAGATGGAGAGGTAGTCGAGCGAGATTGATGGCTTTTTAATGTCAGATGGAACGAGCTTTCTTGTTTACTTGTACAAAGTCGTAAGGCAAGGAGAAGCAAAATTGTGCCTTTTAAGATTAACTTGCAAAGAAGCTGTGGTAATAAACACTAACAATAAGGCAAACAAACAAAAAAAGCACAGAGCGAGAAAATTAAAGCGGCGGGACGACTTATAAGCAAGGAAAACGACAAAAAAAAAAGGGATGCCGAGAAAATAGTAGAAAGGCACTGCCAGTGCAGAAGGAAAACGGCGATAGCGCGTATGTTGTGGGTGGCAAGTTGCAGAAGAACAAGGGAAGGATAGCAGAGTAGGATGTACTCTAGTAGTAGTACTTACTTTGATGCAGCAAGGAACAGCGACGGAGAGTAAAGGTCAAAGCTACCACTGAGCCAAGTCAAGAAAGGCCTGCGACTTTACGGGCTTGTGCAAGAAGCGGCAGAAACAGAAGTGAAGGAAGCTATACTTGTAGCACCTGTAAGCTGATGCTTCCTTGCTTGATAATTCATTGTCCTGTTTGTACATATAAAGGACAAAATCGACAGCTTGTTTCTTGTTCTTGGTTTTGCTTGCGCCGGCGTGTAAAAATAGACGAGGTCTCAAGTCTTTTTTGTGCTATAAATATGCATGCATAAAAGAATGGAGTCTAATCAGCAAGTACTAGTACTAGTACTGGTATAAGTTGCTAACAGTTGGCAAGGGTAGAAAAAAAAAAAAAAGATGTGCACGCCTTGTGCAGTTTCTGCATACCGCTCTGCAGAAAAACCTGCCATCTCAATTTTCTTTTTTTTGCAATCCTACTTTGCTGTAACAGCCTGTTTCTAGTAAGTTGTATCACAGGCCGTCTTCTGTTTGCTTGCATTTCCAAGTAGAAAAAAAGGTTGCGTTGCGGTCGCTTAAGGCCTAAGCCGAGATCTGCGACAAGAGATACCGTGTAGAATATAGTATGCACTATTATTACCACACAGTACGTTAGAAAGCAACTAACCAACTTCAACTTCCGGCGTTTAGCCAGTGAAAACATGGTGGGTCCGTCAAGCCCGCATACGGCCAGACAAAAGCAGCGAAAAAAAAGAAGCCTCGTGAACTTGACGGGGTGCAACTCTGTAGCGGGTAAAAAGACGTGCCGATGCGGCAGAGAGAAGTTGGGTTAAACTGATCACAGAGTCTAGATCGATCACTAGACTCATTGGATGCCAGTGGATAACAAATCCTGCATCCGGCCAAACTTGGAAGAACACTACAATAAACCCAAGTTCAAAAGCCTCGTTGCCTGAGACATAAGCAACCATAAAAAAGAAAGGAGAGCCCGATAGACTTGTGCCTCAGCAGAATAGAGACAGACAGAGATAAGACACTGTCATGACTACGGAGTAGTAGCTGTACTGTTATTTGAGATAAATAGCGCCCTGTATATCCTAGCATCCTGTACGGCCGACGATAGGTGATGGGAAGAGACAGACGCTATTTTTCTCTCGCCAACAACAGCAACAAGCGACAAAAGGTACCAATTCGCAGCGCGTACACTACCACGGTACTTGGCTACTACCTTTCGGAGAACGGAATTTACAAAACAACACAGGACAAGGCCGGGGTTTCCCAAAAAAAAAAAAAAGGCAAAACGGGGCTTATGCGGTTTCCTCGTGGAGGAGCGAATTTACAACT
>LKBB01000118.1:0-55406 GCA_001513885.1 Thielaviopsis musarum
GGGGGGGGGGAATGGACTCACTGGAGAGTCGTTAATGCAGTAAGTGAATTATGGGAAGAGGTCAGCGCCATATTTACGTTTGTACTTAAGTACGTCCGCAAGTACCTATAAGGTTCATGCCAAACATAGAGTACTAACTAAGCCTATTGCACGTAGGATGGGATGGGATGCTGTATTGTATAGTACTTACTTAGGAAGTTCTCTTATTTACACTTATTTACACTTGGTACTTGCCGAACGCAGGGCCTTGCAGAAAGATGGGGAATTTCATGTCTCGGGTATTGACTTCCAGGGCAGAAGAGAGAAAAATACGGCAGTAATATGAAGGAATTAATATCTCCCTTTGCTGATACTACTACTACTACTACTACTACTACTACTACTACTACTACTACTACTACTACTACTACTACTGGTACAAGCAATTTCACTCATTGTACTTTGCTCTCTCCATCTGCCACTTCTGTCTCTGTCCTCTTCTGTGCTCCTTGCGTCTGAATGGGTTTTTCGCCTCTCCTCTTCTCCGCTCTTTTCTTGTCTTCTTTTCTGCCCAAGTTGCATACAAAGAAACTCTCCGCAATCACGCAACTGCGCATTTTTTTCATGTACCTTCTTCATAGCGAATAAGCAATCCTCCTTCTCTTTGTTCTTATCCTGTTGCTGTTCCTCTTGGCTTGGGTTACATTGCTAGATAGGTTACCTCATTCTTCACACCACTCCTGCCAAACAAAGAAGTCATAATACCTCTTTCTCTGCTTTTTTTTTTCTCTCTCGCAGGTGCGGAGTGGAGGCCAAGTTCAAGTGTGGATCATGGGAGGTTGCAACACGGTCTTAGGGTATAGGGTTTATGCGGTAGGGGTCATACTAAAAAGACCGACGGCAGCGCATGGAAGAGACCAGGTTAGCGGCGGTTAATCCGTATGGTTTTTTCTTAAACGACTAGTAGTAGTAAAAAAAAAAGTATACTTATAGTTATCACGTTTAACAAGTTTTAAAACAAGTCCGGGAATTCGAAGATTGATACCAAGTTGAATATCCATTAGGGTTACATGATCTTAACCCATGACTTACAGGCTATTGTTCCACCAACTGTAAACTATAAACAGCTTCAATTGGGTATAACCGCCACCGCAACCTCTTTTGGCTGCCAATGAAGTACAAGTTACACTACTAAGTTACTGGAACGACGTTGCATGTACGCATCTTTCAGGAGTTAACATATTGTACCACAATGAAGACCAGGGAATATTGCTTTTGCTAATAAGCACAAACACCCAATCCAACCCAATTCCAATCCATTAATCTGCTGGCTTAGATCAAGCCTGGTTTGGCCTGGCCTGGCCTTGACTTTTGACCAGGCAAATGAGCATGGGACGTGATCCTTCCTTGTCAAGCTTTGGAAATAGCAAAGTCTAGGAGTGGGCTTACGAAGCAGATTAGAACCCAGAGAAAAAGGAGACAAAGTGGAGATCAGGATGTCGTGAATTCATTCATTGCATAACAGAGGGAAAGACCGATTTGGCTTGAGATCTAAGTGAGGGAGGGGAAAATACCATGAGGGGAAAATACAGAGACCAGGCACAGCAGGCAATCGAGCAAGTGAGCAGGCGACCGGGGTGAAGAGTATAGAACGGAGCGAAACAAGAAGGAGAAGGCGGATATACAACAACAGACGAAGAAAGCGCGGGAGAGAAATATAAAAAAAATCGTAGCCAGCTCCAGCATGCACGAAATCCGGAACCGATACCAGAAGAGACAGAGACAAGAAATCAGAAAAAGAAAAAAAAAAGAGAACAAGAAAAGGACAGGAAACATAAGCAAGAGTACCAGAAGAGACAAGTGAAAACGGAAATCAAAGGGTTAAAACGTATCCAGCGTCATGCTCATGCTGACATCCGTGTTCTCGACCATCTTGGTAAACTCTTCGAAGCTGATGCGACCATCACCGTCGAGATCTGCCTCCATGATGGTCTTGTCGACAATCTGCTGCAGCTGCTGGTCCTTCAAGTTCTCGCCAACCATCATCTTGAGCACAATGAACAGCTCACCGTTGGAAATGTATCCGTCACGGTCAATGTCGTAGACTTTGAACGCGAACCGCAGCTTTTGCTCCTTGTTGCCCTTGCTGCTGAACGCGCTCAGGCCCGACACGAACTCCTGGAAGTCAACGTCGCCGCCGCCGTCTTCGTCGAAGATAGCAATCAATCTGTTTGTTGCGCAAGACGGAAAATGGGTTAGCATGGCTGATGTCATGTTATTGGAGCGAAGCGGAGACCGGGTCGCCGAGGGAGAGAGGGACGGGAGGGCATTAAGTTACCTGCTGGCGAGAGGGTTGGAAGAAATCTGGGGAAGCTCGAGGAACTCGTCACGCTCAATGGTACCCGAGTTGTCCTATATTGCAGCAAAATCGAGTTAGCGCCGTTGTCTCTAATTGCGACTTCACCGCACCGGCACCGAAAGCCCCGCCATGCCGGAAGCCGGAAGCCCACAGGAACACCGCAAACGTACCTTGTCCAGCTTCATAAACCGTTTGCGCAGACGGTCCACCTCTTCTCTGTCGACTAAATATTAAAGCATCTGTCAGCCAATGCACCTCCAGGAGTCGCCAAAAGAAGTTCCGCCGTCGGTCGCAGCGCCGGCGACTTACAGTTGGTGCCCTGGGCAATGTCGTCCAGCACGGAGCTCGTGGTGTTGCCCATTATGTGAAGAATGTAACGCCTAGTCTGTCGATTGTTGTATAATTGTAATTGTTTCTTCGCTGACAGAGATATCGGAAAGTTCACAGCCAAAGTTCGAGTCTTGTCGCAGATGAAATCGATCGATCGTGAGGGGTTGGCACACAAAAAAAAAAAGACAAAAAGGGCACTTCTGCGCTTATTGAGGGGTTCGAACAGGCTGAATAGCGTAATAACTTTGTACACAAAAAAGCTGTAAAAATAACGAGCAAAAATAATTAATATAAAAGAATCAAGGAAAATATCCACAAAGGCGTTGGTTCAGCAAAGTAAACTGCTTGCTGCTCTTTTTCAGGAGTTTGGCTGGCTGCTGGTTGTTCCTAGAGCTAGTCGAAGTCAGCCCTTAGCTAGACGTCGTCATTTTTCTATTCAGTTAGCCTGGTGATGCAATAATGTAACTTAAATATGGGCCTTGGGCAATGACACGGGACCTTGCTCATGTTTGCTTTTGAGCCTTGCGTTTTGAGCCTTGTCGCTAATCCAAGGCTGTGTGTTTTTGTTGAGACCCTCTGAAATATAGCGGCCCATTTGTTCATTTTAGCCTTGGATTATAGGGGGGCTCTGGGGCATATGCATAGTATTTTAGGGGACAGAGCCTCCGAATTTCTGGCGACCTAGGGCCTGTGTATCTATCACGATGGAAAGTCACACCGTTGCAAGCTCTTTTTATGACTCCGTCAGCCCAGGGAAAAATGAGCTACACAATTCATTTGCCTGGCGCGAGCGATCGAGTCCTTCCCCGATGAACATGTGCGCACTGTTCAATAGCACACGATGTCTTCTGTTCATCAATTGATGAAGAGTGCACAAAAGCCTAATTTATCGATAAACATTTAACAAAATCTGACTGCGTCAATTAAAAAATCGATTGATTTTAACCCCCCACAACTACGGCGTAGTATCACCAAGTTAGCGTCGTCAAGCTTCACCTACCACGGTGGAACACGCTTATCGCGCTGGTATTTGCGCGCGCTACTGCTCGTCATGCTCACGCTCGCACGTGATGCTAGGAAAACAACGGCTTAGTCATAATTCTAGTCACCGTTTTCTGTCTAGCGGATGCCTGGAGGACTTTACAGACTCTGTAATGCTGCAAACAAACAGAGGCTATGACTGATGAAAGAGTGTTTGTTTCATTTGTTTAGTTGGCTCTGTTTTTGACCCACTTATGTTAGTGAATGTCTATATCGTATGTACCTCTGGGCCTGTGAAGTGCGTGCAGGGTACTTTTGTTCACTAACAGTCTCCGCTAGCTTTTTTCTACTCATTTGCTCTGTTTTTGGGTTTATTCCCTCGTCTTTTCAGCGCTGGTTTGCACTCTAATATGAGCAAAAAAGACCGCAAGAAAAGAGACCGGGTTGTAGCGCTTCTGCGCCATAGTAATTTTTTTTCCCGATTATTTTCTTTGGAGATATCTTTTTTTTTTTTGACCGCGCCACGCTCCGCCGATTTAGAGCGCTTCTATTCACTGCATTTTTCACTGCACCACACCCACGGAAGAAAAAAAAAACAGAGCGACAAAGCAAGCCATCAAAACGTCGCCAAAACCCCCATCATTTATCAATTTGGGAGCGGATATCAAATCTTTATGTTTTTATTTATGTTTTAATCGCCTTTTCTTGCAGGCTTTACGCCTTTTTTCCGCTTTTTTTTCTGTTGCGTTTTTTTTTTTTTTAATTTTTTCTTTTTGGCTGGTGTCGCTGAAATCTTTTTGGCGTTCGCTACTGTTTTGGTGGCCGCGATTTTTTACCCCCTCTTTTTTTTCTTGCTGCTACAGGCTGCGTTCGCCTATCCCCTATTTTTTTGCTGCCGCATCTGCCCACCCCCATGTCCATCATGTCGACACGCAAAGTTAGAGTCAAAAAGCTCAACTCAAAAACACTACTTCCAGTCCTAAAAGAGGATCAACTAAAGGAAGGTGAATATGAGCAACTCGTTACTGATAACCATATTGCGACCGGTGTCGAGCAAGCTGAGGAAAAAGTGAGTTTTCGCATCACATTTTTTTTACCTTGATTTTTCCCTCCCGATCTCCCGATTGTTGATTGTGCCGACACGTATCGCGAATTTTGCATCACGTGAATGATCACGTGCAAACCCACACCAGTCTGTCACGTGCCAATTTGTCGTGAATGCGCATGCAATGCGGTGCGATGCGATGCGACGAGATCACCACCTTACCAATTGATATGGTTAATAACTTTACTGACCTGCTTTTTTGCTGTAATTCCTGTAGGAGTATCATTTGCAAACCATCTTGAACAAGGCCGGCACCAGCGTTGACCAAGAAATTCCTGTCCCGCCGCCACAACCAAGCGACGCGAATTATGACGTACTGTACCCATCCAACTTCACGACGCCATACAATTATGTTCGCTTTTCGCAAACAGTCGAGGAGTGCATTGGTTGTCTTTATGACATGACCTCTGAGGACAACGACTTTCTCAAGCTGTACAATTCAGCAAGGTCTACCAATGCGCAACTCTCTGAAGACGATTTCGAACGAATAATGGAGGTGTACGAGTCGACAGCTGCCGAGCAAGCGCCGTTTGCTGCTATCGATAACACAATAGTGGGCTATGACCAGATGGTTCCGTCTTTGAACGAGCTCGGGTCACCCCACATTATGCCGCATGCGAAGACGATATATGAGCACTGGAAGGCTCGGCGCATAGCATGCGAGACCCAATCAATGCACCCGTCACTCAAGTTTGAGACTCACCAGGAGACGGATGACGCAGACCCGTATGTCTGCTTCCGGAGGCGTGAGGCTAGACAAACACGTAAAACCAGAGCCCGCGACGCGCAAATAGCAGAAAAGCTGAAGCGCTTGAGAAGGGAGCTGGAAGATGGCCGTCAACTGGTTCAGTTGTCCGCCGAGAGAGAAATGCTCAAGGCGCAGATGTTGAAGTTTGACCAGGAAATTTTCGAGAAGCGGCGACTACTGAAGGAGATGAAGATCCGTCTCGGCATCAAGAACGAAGACGATGATCTCATCCACCAAAAGGTTAGTTTTGCAACATCGAAGAACCTGCCGGTGAAAAGCACCATTGCTAACATGTCACCAAACAACCACAGAAGCGCAAGTTGCCCGAAGCTCCTACCATTCAACGTCCCCCGCCCCCACGTACTGCTGTGGTCCGGCCCGAACCGCGCACAACCAGCAACGAGACAGACTTGGTTGTCTTGTCCGATAAGCTTGCTGAGAAGGACGCTGAACTGCGGGCTGACATTGAAACCAAATGCCAAAATCACCGCAAGTGGAACCAAAACTATGTGGATCTCACCCGGGATCCGCTGTCGCCTATCTCGGAGCGCGTCAACAACCAGGGTTACAGACCAGCACATACTCAGTACCTACTCACGCCACCAGCATCAACAGCATCAGATGCCATGGACCTGGATGATGAGGAGGAAGAGGAAGAGGAAGAGGAAAAGGAAGTAGCAAACCCGAGCATCAACGCTGGCCGTTTTTTCATGCATGGCATGTTTTCGCCCGAGTTGGAGTACAAAAACGGCCTCCCAGCCGTGTGTGCGCGAGCAATGGAGTTTTCAGCTCCGCCCCAGCAGCTGGCCAGCCCACCTGCTTTCCGGCGTCGTATTGGTCGTTTGAACAGGCTATGGGTGGATCGGCGCGGCGTCCCGTCCTCGTTCTTGTCGTCTCGAGATGGCGCGGACGTGGCTGGCGAGACAAAGGCAAATCACAGCCCACAGAACTACTCGGATCGGTGGAAGTACGACTCGGATTCAGAAGACGACGAACCGCTTTCGTATGATGCCGACCCGTACGATCTCGATTCAATGCGCTTCAGGGTGAACATGTCGATCCCGCCGGTAGCATATCTTCGTAAATCGATAGATGCCCAGACATTGGCAAACGTCCAAGCCGCTGCCATTGCTAGTGCACAAGCACGCCACCCACAGCTACCGCAGGCGTCGGTGGCAGCTGCAGCAGCACAAGCCACGGCAGCAGCCCAAGGACAGCCCAGCGCATTGCAGATCCAGCAGGCCCTGGCTATTCAACAGCATAAGTTGGCGACTGCTCAAGCTCAAGCTCAAGTTCAAGCTCAAGCTCAAGCTCAAGCTCAGGCTCAGGCTCAGGCTCAAGCTCAGGCTCAGGCTCAGGCTCAGGTCCAAGTCCAGGTCCAGGCCCAGGCCCAGGCCCAGGCTCAAGCACATGCGCAGGCCTTGGCACAAGTCCAAGCAGCTCAACAGGCTAAGGTGAAGACATAATAACCGTTTCCAGCGCACTGTTGAAGGCCACGCAGACTTGCAGGCGTGGTTATTTTCTTGGTCCTTGCTCACCTTGCTTTTTCGATTGCTCCTCTCTGCTCTTGATTCAGTATTTTTTTTTCTTTGAGATACTGGCTGGCAGCACTTACCCCCAAAAGTCTTTCTCAGCCTGCATGGCAGCGGCGCTTGTGGCTCAGTAAAGTCACTTTTCTTTTGCCCGTTGGGCGAGAAGAAAATCAGGCAGACGCTCACCAGCGACTTGTACCAACAAAGCTCTGTTTTCTTTTTGTCAGGCCCCTTGGTTCTCGAGGTTGGCAACAGACGCTCTATCCCAAGGCTTCCATGATTCTTGGCTAGCCCACAAAACATATTATCTTTTATTCGGCGGCGGTTGGGAGGGCGGTGGCGTTTTTGATTTTGCGTTTCTGGATTTCTTTTTTTTTTTTCGTTTATTACTTTTCGATTGTCCTTTTGCTCGTTTCGCATTTGATTTTTTTTTCCCCCCTCGAGAAGGGTTGGAGTTTATTGGTGTTGGCGTCAAACTCTGCTCGTTGATGTATGCTTTTTATGTCGCAAGAGAACTCTGGTTTTTACAGAGGAGAGACAGAGAGAAATAAAGAGAGAGAGACATGGCTTTGGTTGGCTGGGTCGATAACGAGGGACGGTGACGGCAGCGAAAGAGCTGACTGGGCTCCGTTGTACGGACCGGTCAGGGTCGAGATCGGGCGGAGGACGAAGCGTATATGTCACGTCATGTCTTTGTTCTGCTTTCCAGGGGACAATATCTTTTTAGTGGTGGTTGCGGCAACACGAGGTGGTACAAGGCAATTTTTTTTTCTTCTCTTGCTTTACCTGTCGAATTTTTCTTGCCTGGTTCGGCTTTTTTTTTTTCGTTTCTGCTAAAACTGCAAAGAATCAGTTTTGAACCGCCTTGGAAAAAAGAAAAAAAAAGAAAAAAAAAAAGTATGAAGAATATGGCGAGAAGGTCGGAAATGTGCCGTGTACCACCACAACGGCAGAAACAAGTACATAGAAAATAGAAAATAAACGCAACAAAGTAACACCAATGGCAAGTTTCTCTTGGGCAAGTGTAAAAATATGAAGTTGGTGCAGCTGCAGTTGCATGCTGTCAGGTTATGTGCTGGCTAGTTGTTGAAGTGGTCTGTGAAGCCAAGCAAACGCAGGCTGAGATTTTTGATTTGGCATGGGCTGGTCGGTTGGTTGGCTGACTGCTTTGGTGACTTTCAAGTCAGGTCAAGCCAGGTCAAGTCAGGCAGGTCAGGCAGGTCAGGTCAGGTCAGGTCAGACAACTATAAAAAAGCAAAAATAGTAATGAATACTGTTAAGCGTTGGCCTGGTTTGGTGCTTGTGCTGGGACCCGGTGTAAGGCGTGGCGTGGCGTAAAAAGGCATGTAGTGAAGTGGAGCAAATATAACCGATTGTGGGATGGATCGCAATTGTGGGATTTGGGAGGTTTGAATGAATGAAGTTGGCAGGGTCAAGTTTTTTTTTTTTTTTTTTTTTTTTTTTTAACTTGGCAAAACCGAGTTAAAGGGTAAACCGACACCAAGGTTAGGCAAGATAAAAGCAAGTTGGTAGAAAGTGGGTATCCTAGAGAGAACGATCTTTGCCCGGCGAGGGGCCATCGGTTCATGAGTTTTTCTTTCCCTTGTTCATGGTTCGGATTTTTCTGAGCTTGGAATATTAATGGAAGATAACCCTGAGAAGGGTAGTGGGTATGATGTAAAATAGATAGGGCGCTGTTGGCTGGAGGGTTCATTGCACAGAATGCGTGACCGGGATCGGGAACAAACGAGACGGGGGGAGCCCGATGATGTTGATGAGGGAAAACATAGTACCAGGTCAACGGGTATGCCACGTCTAGACGCGATGTGGTAGACTGCAGTTGTAGCAAGTAGGAAAGAACGGCAACAAGATGGCCCGCTCCAATCTAGACTGGCAGCATGGCCTTTTTTTGTTGGAGACAAAGTAGACAAAGCTAAGCACAGAAGGAGGGTAAGATTGTGGTGGTAGGCCCGGGGCTGGGCTGGTGCTGACGGCGTGATATATATATATATATATATATATTGGCGGGGATTTCTGTGCGCAAATAAAACCGCGAGCGCATGCAGTGGCGGATGTGAGAAGGACAAAATGTAAGGCAGGGAAGAAAATAATAGCAGAAAAAGGCAACGGACTCGTAGCCAGTGGGAAGAGAAAGAGACGATGAGGAGTTGAGCTAGTCAAAGGCCAGCTGAGCACGCGGCGGAGAAATACGAGGCAGAAAATACCAAACAGACACAATGCAATGCAGCACAAGAAGCCACCTAGGTGACGTACGGGTTTCTAGTTGACAACACGGCGACTTCGCTATAGACCAACGAGCCTGGGCAAGATGGCAAGGAGGAAGAAGAAAAAAAAAGAAAAAGCAGAAAACTTTGCGAGATATAATGGGCAAATCAAGACATGATAACAGCATGACGAGTAGAGGCACAGAGTGCAGAGAGATTATGAGAAGAAGGGAGAGAAAAGAGTATAGTGTTAGGTCTTGGTGATGATGTGATACCACAGTAGTAAATGTAATCACGAGATGGGTAATTTCAGGCGCAAGGAAGGAAACGACTGACGGTGAAGTCAAAGGACAGTGCATGGACACGGTGCGGCCGACTGTACGGCGGGCCCTAGGCAAAAAGAAAAGAAAAAGAAAAAAAGAGGAAAAAAGAGGAAAAAAAAAGAGGAAAAAAAAATAGAGCTTACCGATGCGCTACGATGCGCTGTCGCTTGTGGGTTTGTCTGAGTGTTTCGTGGTAGTACAACCTGTTGCCTTGTTGGCGAGTGATTTGCGTTGGCAAGAAGAAACCAGGGGTTTTTTTTTTCTTCTTGTTTCTCTTGTTCTTTTTTTTTTTGGGGTATTTGCGGAAGGTGAAGCCAAAGATGGGGAAAGTTGAACCTTGATATCAGCTATGATGTATGGGGTACACAGGTAGCGTACCACGTAGTATGTATAGAAAGCTGAAGCTTCACAACGAACGCTCGGAATTATGCAACAAAAACACACAGTATATAGAGCAGAGCCCATGAGCCCGTGTTTCCCGGATCGTAGAGCTGTCGAGATTTGTCGGCGCCGCTGGCATCCAGGCTGGCGCAATAGCGGGAAAAAAAAAGAAAAAAAAAAAAGCCGGGGAGGGCTTTGTTGTTCAGAAAGTGGAATCTTTATCCGAATCGGGCACGTCCAACCCAAGGAATGCGCCCAACCAGCCAAGCAAAAGTATCTCGCGAATCGTCATGGAAGAAGAGCAAATAAGAAAGTCAGGTAGCATTCCAGGAGTAAAATATATAAGAAAACTTGTGCTTTGTGGCAACGGCCTTGGATTTTTACTATTGTGTGGGAAAAAGGCAGGAACTAACTTGCCTTGCGAAGTTAAACATTCAGCTTATCGATTGCGCGGCTGTCTGTTATTGGTGGATTCTGAGTGAGCGGGTCTGAGAAGCTGGATTAGCCTTGGAGCTTGTCATACGCGGTTTTAGTAATCCAGGTCCTGCTATGCTATGGCTTTTGAGTTCATGGCTGTGGATGTAATCCAGATCCTGCTATAGCTACGGATACACTTCAAATGTATAGAGAAAATATCAAGATGTCATTTGTCGAGACCTGCTTCATAGATCACTAAAACTAAATTTTCGTTGCTTTCTCCGTCTGCTTTACCAAAAGCAGGTGCCGCAGAAGGCGGATCCACAATTGACTTCTAACTTATAGTGGGTCCACATATTCTATACTGCAGCACTTTGATATCATCGCTTGTGCCCCACCAAAACCAAAACGCTCTCATTCACTTTACTTCACGCACTTCACTTCACTCATCTCATACCTTTTTGAACAACTTACCCCTACACACACAGACGGGGAGAAATTATGGCCTCTTCTCCGTCCAATAGCAAGAAGCGCACGCGCGGCCGCATCGCCCTCGGCTGCGAAGGCTCCGCCAACAAACTCGGCATCGGCGTCATCCTGCACGAAGGCCCCGCCTCCAACCCCAAAGTCACCATTCTCAGCAACATCCGCGACACATACGTGTCTCCACCCGGCCAGGGCTTCCTGCCCAAGGACACGGCCGCCCACCACCGCGACATGTTTGTCACCGTGGCTCTGCGCGCCCTCGCCGCCGCCGGCGTCTCGCCCCGCGACATTGACTGCGTGTGCTTCACCCAGGGCCCGGGTATGGGCGCGCCGCTGTCCGGCGTGGCTATTGGCGCGCGCACGCTCGCTCTGCTCTGGGATAAGCCGCTGGTCGGCGTGAACCACTGCGTGGGCCACATCGAGATGGGCCGCGCGATTACCGGCGCCACGAACCCCGTGGTGCTGTATGTATCGGGCGGCAATACGCAGGTGATTGCGTACGCGGAGCACCGGTACCGCATTTTCGGCGAGACCCTGGACATTGCCGTGGGCAACTGTCTGGACCGGTTTGCGCGCACGCTCAACATTAGCAACGACCCCGCGCCGGGCTACAACATTGAGCAGCTGGCCAAGAAGGGATCCAAGCTACTGGAGCTGCCGTACACAGTCAAGGGCATGGACTGTTCCTTCTCAGGCATCCTGGCGTCGGCAGACATTCTCGCGGCACAGATGAAGACGGACCCGGAAATCACGCCAGAAGACTTGTGCTTTACGCTGCAGGAGACCATTTTTGCCATGCTGGTGGAGATTACCGAGAGAGCCATGGCCCATGTGGGCAGTAGCCAGGTGCTGATTGTGGGCGGTGTGGGCTGCAATGAGCGGCTGCAGGAAATGATGGGCCTGATGGCCGAGGAGAGAGGAGGCAGCGTGTATGCAACGGATGAGCGGTTCTGCATTGACAATGGCATCATGATTGCCCATGCGGGTCTGCTGGCATTTGAAACTGGCTTTAGAACGCCACTGGAGGAAAGCCAGTGCACGCAGAGATTCCGCACAGACGAGGTCTATATCAAGTGGCGCGATGACTAAGTCGCAAAAGGAATACAAAGAAAACAGGAAAAAAAAATACAAACTAGGTTAACATGGGTAATGACTATATGATATTGAAACTATTCTTTTGTATATATATATACATGTATATATGGCGCTACTTCTGTGATTTAACCCTCCTCAGGATTGATGGGCTTGTAGATAATAGTCGTTACGTACTGTGGGGCGTGTTAGCCAATGTTGACTTGTTGGATTATAAATAAACATACCTTGTGGCGATAGCGAGTGGTTGCGCACACACCAAGCACGCCATTCTTGATGCTGATCGTCGCCAGATGATTCAGCACTGAGTGGTTGGGCATAGCCAGAACACTGTTGTCATCCTTGATGCTCGCCGATGCATTCATAATCGGCTTACCCAAGAACCCTGGTAGCGCCGGCGGAGACGATAACTTTTCAATGGCAGCCACAGCGTACATATATTCCTCCGAGTCTTCGGGCATGTCAAAGTCCTTGAGATAGCGCGGGATGTCTACCGTGTAGTCTTCGCACGGGGGCAGGGCGTGCTGACGCAGCTTGCGCGGCGGGCGTGACGACTCTCGGGGCGGCGGCTTCTTTTCAGTAGTCGGTACAGTCGGAGCGGGAGTGGTAACGCCGGTGCCGGGAGCAGAGTTGGCGGCAGTGCTGGCGACGGTGGATGCATTTTTGGATCTCGAGACGCGACCAATGGCGTTTTCGGGGACAACCTCAATGTAGTTGACCAGAGTGTTGGCAAAGTCCACCGTGGTGGGCATGTCGTTGGACGTGCGCATCTTGTTGTCGACCAAGAATCGGATGTGGTGAGTTCCGGCAATAATGGGGACCGTGACGGTGAACACGTGAGGCTTACCAGCCCTGTAGAGGATGTTAGTGTTTTTTTTTTTGTTTAATATTTCAACGCGGTCCTTGGAGTGACTTACACAGGATACATCCGCAGCTTGCGGTTCCACTGGAATGGAGTACCCGTAACATAGACGCGATCTCCACCTTGGCGCCACACAAGCTTAGTAGGCACCAGCTGCCGGGGCTTTTGCGGCTGGTCGCCCTCGATGTTAGAAGACGACGACTTGGCCGTGGGGATATCCGAGTCCAAATCATTGAAGAGCGACACCGGTTCGCCCAGCGCGGGAGGCATCACCGGTGAGCCAGGCGTGGATTCCTCTTCCTCGATTCTTAGCGGCAGTCTCGGCGGTCTCGCCAGGTACGACACCTCCGTCATGCTGTTCTGCGACATGAGCGGCATCAAATCCGGCGTCGGCATGGACGGCTGGTATCTCTGGGGGCGGTTCACAGCCGATCCACCGCTGCGATCGACTGCGCTGCCCGGCATGTCGAGGGGAGCGGTCATGTGGTACGCGTTGGGGAGCGACATGGGCACGGCGTGTGCGCCGGAAACGGGGGCCACAGTAGAGCCGGTGGCCTGAGCAGGCGAGGCGGCGGGCGGGGCAACGCCTTGCGGAGTCGTAGGAAGTGGGGCGCGGGCGGCAGCGGCAGCGGATTCTGGGGCGGAACGCTGCGGAAGATTCTGATGGTGCTGCTGCTGCTGCTGCTGCTGGACGCTGGAGCTCTGCAACTTATCGCGGTGGCCGCCCGTCTGCGATGACGGATTATTGCCCATTTTGACAGCAGACTGGTCAGATATAAGGAGCTCGTCGATTCAAAGGATATATGCAGCACGTGAGCAGTCAATCTGCGATTAGGCTTCGGGTTGGTAGGCCGAGCAGGGCTCGATTGTTTGTTTGCTTGCTTGCTGTGCTGTGTTGTGCTTTGCTGCGTTGGTCACAAGCCAGGGATTGTCCTCTGAACCGAAGCAGTAGCGCTGATTCGTCAATAGGATTTTGTCGTAAAGATTGACACTAGGAAGAAATGATGATATTGCGAGGTGAAGTTTCGGTGTTTTTTTTTTCTTGGGGGGGTTCAGACAGAGTGCAAGACGTCTGATTGATTAGCCCGATTCGGTTGAGTCAGATTGTCGTCGAGTTGCTTTGTCGCGGATTGTGTATTTTATTTGCGTTGCGCCAGCTTAGATCGGATGACTAAATGTTTGCTGTTTGTTTGTTTGTTTGTTGGCTCCTGGTTTGACGAATTGTTCAAATGGATTGATATAGTTTTGATTAATCTCTCTATGTATGTAGCCGTCGTCACTGGTCGTAAGTCCGGACGCTGAAGCCGGCCATTCTCCAAGCACCATCTTGCGCCCCGCCAATTACCGCCTGTGACGGCTGGGGCCCCGCATTTTATTATTGGGCAGCTGCTGACAGCTGTTTAGCCTTTATGTGCTCTTTTGTAGGCTACTTAAGATTGTTTAAGGAATAGCTTATCAACATTGGCAACGTGCCTGAGTGGTTAAAGGGTATGACTAGAAATCATATGGGTTCGCCCTCACAGGTTCGAATCCTGTCGTTGTCGTTTCTTTTTGCAACTCATCATGCTCCTCGGTCGCCCAATGGTTCCTGTTACATCTTTTTTGTTTTATTTTCGGCTAATATCCCAGGGTTCTTTCTTTTGCCCGACGCAAGGCGCAGTGTTAGGTAGAGCCTCCAGATACGGATGAACTCACATATCAGAAATGATGCCTATGAAAGCACACCAACTCAGCGCAAATCGTAGCACAAGACCGGTGCGGCTGACAACCATCAACAACAAACAAAACAACAAACCAAGACAAATTCTGCACACACTTCTACGGCTGAAGCTGAAGCTGAAGCGGGGCTTAGGGCGGGCTTTGTCGAGATTTTTCAAAGCACTTTTGTTGCCATGGATCGATAGCTAAAAAAGCCAAAGCCGCTTCCTTCTTACGTAGTGAGAAACCAGGTTCTTGAAGCTTTTGGTTGTATTTCTGCACGAGCTGTTTTGATGCTTTGCCGAAAGCCTGAAGAGACGCCAAGACTTGCTTGGTCATTGGCGTCGGAATTGGCGCGCACTTTTGCTTTTACCTTTAGAGGAAGTAAGTTCTGTTTATGAGACTCATGGCACAAAAAGAAAAACAGAACATCAAGGGCACAATATGCAAACTACAACTTGGGCCACGCAACGCCAGGCCGTTCTCGGAGCGCCTCAGTGGTAGACGCGACTTTGAGGCCCTTTTCTTTTCTGGGCGGTCGGCGTGAAGAATTTGGAGGAGGTCCCTGCTGCGTCTTTTATTGTTCTTGTCTTCTTCTTCTTCCTTCTGTTGCAGAACGCACGCTCTTATTATGGAAACACAAAAGGGATTAAGAGCCAAAAGCGGGGATCTTCGCGGTGAAGACCCAGACCACAAAACTCTATCGTAGCAAGAGTATGAATGGCATAAACGTGCCAGTTAACGTGTCCGTCAACTTTGACAAAGCCAATGCTCAGTAGGCAAAGTCCGAGACGTCACAATCAAGGCAAGTCTACCACGGTAACGGAGCGGCAGAGACCCTTTGCGCGAAAGAAAAACCAGTTAAACAAGCCTTCTTTTTTTTTTTTTTTTGTAAAGGATGTTTGTTAATGGGATCTCGGCTTGCCACGGCGGATGATCCCAATGTGGAAAGCAGAGAATTCAAAAAAGTGCTGTCCAAGCGGTATCCATCATTGTGAGTAATGCAGCAAGCTCGCACTGTGTCAGCATGCCTATAAGAGCGCCTTGTAGTAGTAGTCACTTGGGGGCATTAACAGTGCGTGGACAGTGTGCAGGTACAGATACTCAATTGGCGAGTTATTATTGGGTTGGCCGATACCCAAATAGGGAAGCTGGCTATCACGAGTTGGCAGGACAGGACAGGACAGGACAGGACAGGACAGGACAGGACAGGCCTTGTTTCGATTCTTTCTTACTAGTACTACTAGTACTAGTACTACTACCACAGCGCTTACATTTGCCGACCTTTGCGATGTCTTGTCTCTTGCCTAGATTTCATTGCTGGTGCCTCCTTCCCTTGACTTGCTGTAACGGATCCTGATCTTTGCTTACCTTGTTAAGCCGTTCATCGAACAACAATTCCCTGCATACACACACAAGGTTGCATATGAACAGCGCAGAGAGACCGACAGACAGACAGACAGACAGACAGACAGACAGACAGACAGACGGAAGAACCAGCAAGGTCAAAACAAAAGAAAGAGCCGCTCTTATCGCAAAGGACAATTGCCTGCTTATACTATCCTGATGTCACGGATGGCCAGGATTATCCAAGACGAAAACTGAACTCCAGAATGAGGGTTAAAGGTAGATAGAATATACGATAGTAGATAACGCGATGGAAGCTTCTTTTAAACAATTGGTTTGTTTCTTTTGCATAGGCGACGATTGGTTGGCTCAGTCGGGTGGCCGTAGTTGCCCATATAACGTCTTTTTTTGCTTGCTAGGTCTGGCTCATTTGCCTGCTGTTTTCTCTTTCCCTTTTTTGATATCTTTTCTTTCCATTTTTTGTGTGCCTTTTTTTTTTTCTCTCACTCTCACTCTCACTCCAACTCCACCATTTGCCTTGCTTCATAAAATCCAAGCCTCCTCTTTAATTCCTAGACTTTTATTGCGGCCTTGAATCATTATTTCATTTTCGCCATTTTTGGTATTCTTCTGTTGACTCCATCTTCTGCTTCTTTCATACTAGATTCGGATCATCTGAAATCTTCCGTCCTTGAAGTATCTCGCGAGCCTTGTCTTTCTTCCCCTCCCGCCATTTCTGTCTGTTTATTTTGCTTTAGCTCTTCTTTTTTCGCTTGGCCTTTTTTTTTTTCTTTTTTTTTTCTTTCTTTTTCTTCCCTGCTTGTTTCACGTCATTTTTCCTGATTTATTTTCTCTCTCTCATTTTCACCTACTGTCATCCGTCTCATAGACTGCTCAGATTATCCAGATAGTAATTGTTTTTTTTTTTGCTTCCTGCGCGTCTAATCCGACCGAATCTCGGCGTTCTTTTTCGCGCTCTTTTTATTCGCTTCTAGTTCTTATCAGCGCATTTATCTCTGCTTCTCTACTACTATATCTACGCTTATCATGGCTGAGCCCAGCAATCGCTCGGCTGCGCCTGTGGCCAACGGCGCCTCTGATCTTTCCCGTCTCGACAACGCTGGTCTTTTGTCCTCTTCGATTCCCCGCGCCGAGTCGATCGCCCGTCTTGCTTCGCCTATTCCATCTACCATTCCAGGGACTCCGCCGCGCTTCATCGTCCAGAATGAGGCGCAACGCTCTGGCTCGGTAACTCCGCTTGCTGGCTCTGTCGGCGGCCCCAGCACGTCCGGCCCGGGCGTGTCGGCCCTGGCTGCTGCTCTGTCGGGCCCCCTGGGCGCTTCTCCTCCGCGATTCGGTACGCCGCCTATACGCTCTGCGACTCCGCCTCTGCGCACTGGTTCTCCCTTTGCTCCCGGTCAAATGTCAAACTACGGTTCATTTGACTCACGCCCGCGTGCCATGTCGGGCGCTGGCGGTGTCTACGAAGACGCTGAAATCATCAGACGCCATCTTGTGCAGCCGTCGGATGCTGCTTCAGTGTCATCGTCACGTGATGGCAAGGGCAAGAGCGCTGTTGAAGATGATGAGGAGTTCTCCAGTTTGCGCCTTCAGGGTGGTGACGTCACGAGGCCCATCTACAAGTGGGCCGAAGAGGCCGAGGCCAAGCAACGCATGCAGCGCAGCAAGAGTTTCACTGCCCTGCGCCCCGAGCCCTCGACGGCCGAGCTCGATATCAACACAATCAAGGTCCCCGGTGGTTTCCGCCGTAACTTTGTCCGTCGCGCTGGTGGTACTTCGGGCGGTGCCGATGTTGCCGACGGTGGCGAGCTTGGCGAAGGCTCCAACGGCCAGCCCAAGCTTTTGACGTCCAGCTTCCTCGAGTTTCTAAGCATCTACGGCCACTTTGCTGGTGAGGAGCTTGAAGAGGATGACGAGGCTCTGCGCCCTGGCGAGTACTTTTCCTCTGGCGGCGAAGATGACCTGTACGATGGTTCTTACGATGGTAGTGATAGCGAAGAGGAGGAGCGCATGGAAGATAGCGCGCTTCTGACGCCCTCGAGACGCAAGCGCCGGAGAAAGGAGCGCGGCGGCAGCGGCAACAACAGCCCAATGGGTGCGGCGCTGCTGCTACTCAAGTCGTTTGTGGGCACGGGCGTGCTGTTTCTGCCGCGTGCCTATCTCAACGGCGGTATGCTATTTTCCAACCTGGTGCTTCTCTTTGTGGCGGCGTTGAGCTACTACTGCTTCGTCCTGCTGGTAACCACGCGCCTGAAGATTGTTGGATCGTTTGGTGATATTGGTGGCATTCTTTACGGCAAGTGGATGCGCAATATCATTCTGGCTTCGGTCGTGCTGTCGCAGATTGGCTTTGTCGCCGCCTACATTGTGTTTACATCGGAGAACTTGCAGGCCTTTATTCTGGCTGTGACGGATTGCAAGACTCATATTGACATTTATTGGCTGATTATCATTCAAATGATCATTTTCCTGCCCTTCTCGCTGCTGCGTGACATTGGCAAGCTGGGTTTCACTGCTCTGATTGCCGATGCCTTTATTCTTGTCGGTCTTGCCTACCTCTTCTACTACGACATTCTTACTCTTAGCACGCAGGGTCTGGCCGACATTATCCAGTTCAACGAGAAGGACTGGACGCTGTTCATTGGCACGGCCATCTTCACGTTTGAGGGCATTGGCCTGATTATCCCTATCCAGGAGTCGATGAAGCAGCCCAGCAAGTTCCCCAAGGTCATGTTCGTCGTCATGGTCATCATCACAGTCCTGTTCACCACTATGGGTGCTGTTTCGTACGCTGCCTACGGCTCCAAGACCGAGACAGTCGTGCTGCTGAACCTGCCGCAAAACAGCCGCATGGTCAACACGGTGCAGCTGCTGTACTCGGCCGCCATTCTGCTGTCGACGCCGCTGCAGATCTTCCCGGCTATTCGTATTACGGAGAACTCCCTGTTCACCAAGTCGGGCAAGTACAACCCGTACATTAAGTGGCAGAAGAATGTCTTCCGCTTCTTTGTCGTAGCTCTGTGTGCCGCCATTGCGTATTGCGGTGCCGACAACCTAGACAAGTTTGTGGCTCTTGTTGGTAACTTTGCCTGCATTCCGCTGGTTTACATCTACCCTGTAAGTGTTTTGGGGTGTCTCTCTTTCTCCTCTCAAGTACTAACTATCTATAGCCCATGCTTCACTACAAGGCCGTTGCCCGCAGCCGTCTCTGGAAGATTTCGGATGTTGCCCTGTGCATCTTTGGCATCATCGCCATGGCGTACACCACCTACCAGACCATGGCGTCGTGGGCCTCTGCGCCTTCTACTCCCGAGACTCCTCGCTACTGCGACCGCAAGCTGTAGATTGATTTCACGACTCCATCTACACCTGTCCTCCTTGCTTCCTGGAGCTCTAATTTCTTTTAACCTTGCATTTATTATTTCTTGCTTACGGCTGAGTAGTCCCTCTTGTATCGTTATCTCATTGCTACAGTGGGCGGTCGCTTCGAAATAGCAGCCCACAATGGGATAGCTCGGTCAAATTTACCATTGGGTCTCTCACTGCACACTCCATGCATCTTGGTGTTTTTACAGTTGCATTCGTTTTTTTTCACTGCTATTTTTCCTTTATCTTGCTGCTTTTGTGGTTGTTTTCTTTGCTTTGACTTTGTGTTTCTTTTGGTTTATATATTCACTTGTCTGAATACAGCATTTGTATTTTCCGTTGTACCTTTTTTTCCCTTTCTGTTTTCATGGCTTGTACTTTTTCTGAAGTTATTAGGTGAACCCTCGTTCATGCCTGTCCTTTTAACCCTAATAAGCCCCGTTATGCTTTTGATGACGTCGTTGTCTTGTTTTCCTCAATGTTGTTGCCACAAGTAAGCAACTTGAAGCATCAATCGCGACACCTTTTTGCCAGTCCTTCCCCATTGCTACTTGCTTCATTTCGATAAATGCTCTATCAAAAAAAGATTACACTATTTCTTCACCGCCTTTAGAGTCCCCCCCCCCCAAAAAAAAAAAAACGAAATACGCATAACAAAGCTCAACCCTAGCTCTCTCAGCCTCTTTTTTTGAAACCGCATCGCTGTTCTCTTTTTTCTTCTTCACTTCACGTCGTCTCTTGAAAAAAACCCCCCAAAAAAATACCACGAAAAATATCGAGCTGGGCTATTGCGCTTCCTGTCGCGTACCCTTCGACAACAAGCCTGCTTGAATTCCTCACAAGACCACAAATACAATGGCTTCAATTGACGATGTCATGGCGCCGCTGGCGTCCTTCTCACTCACACACGTCTACTACGTACGTCATCCATCTCCTCCCACGGTCCTCACAACCAACAACAAACAAACACTAACCCCCCAAATCCTCTCACAGGACCCCTCCGACCCCATCTCACATCTTAGCGCCTTCCTTGCCCTTGTCCCCCACGCCCTCATCGTCGCATACTCCACCCTCGCCATCTCCACACGCGAAGCAGAAGTCATCCTCATGCTCGCCGGCCAGCTGGCATGCGAAGCCGCCAACTTTGTGCTCAAGCGCATAATCAAGGAGGAGCGCCCCAACGAACTGTTTGGCAAGGGCTACGGCATGCCCTCGTCGCACGCCCAGTTCATGGCCTTTTGGAGCGTGACGGTCGTCCTGTTCCTCGCCGTGCGCCACGCCGTCCCGCATCGCGCCGAGTCCGTCCAGCGCACGCTGCCCGTGGCCGAACGCGTTCTGGCCGGCATCGGCGCTGTGCTCCTGGCGGCGGGCGTGGCTGCGAGCAGAGTGTACCTGGGCTACCATACGCCGAAACAGGTGGCGGCTGGTGTTGCGGCGGGCATCACGTGTGCGGTGGGCTGGTTTGCGGTGACGGCGGTGACGAGGGCGTGGGGGGTGTTGGCGTGGGGGCTGGAGTTGCCGCCGGCGCGGTGGTTGCGTGTGCGTGATTTGTTGGTGACAGAGGAGCCGGCGGCAGCGGGGTGGGAGAAGTGGGAGAAGATGAGGGCGGTGCAGAAGGGCGAGTCTGTCATGACGAATAAAAAGACGCAGTAGGTTAGGACTTTTTTTTTTAGGTAGATAGAAGTACTACTATTAGTACTAGAAATCACACGATGCATAATCACAGATTCAAAATGGAAACGAACTTGGACAGCTAAGATCAAGGTATATAAAACAAAAAAAAAGGCTGTGCTATGTAATGTACTGACAGTGCTATGAAGTACGGAGTACAAAGAAGTAGTCTTATTAATGATTAGCCAAGGTACTTGTATTTCTTACAGTACGAAAACCTGGAAACAAAAAGTAAAAGCCGAAATGGGCCCAAAAGAATAAAAATAATGAAAGTAATAGAAAATGTAAATTGTTGCAAAATGGCGTATAGTCATCGATCGTTCATCCCCCCCCCTTCCTTGCCACTCCACCAAGGCCTCAGCCGCCTCATCTAGTTCCAGCTCTTCTGAGCGGCGCTAGCTGTCCGCGGCGAAGCCAACAGACCAATTTCAATATGTGATAATTCCTCGTCGGGGCTGATGGGTGAGACGCCATCTTCATTGTCCTTGCGAGCCGCAGCTTTGCCGGGTCCGTTGGGGTCGTACACCATTGAGTTGAGGGTGGCCAGGTTCAGAGGCGGCACCTCAACAGTAGGCGACTGCACCTGCAGCTGGATAGGGAATTCCGACGTAAAGCTGTCAATGCTGTTGAAGCCGGAGAATCCAGTGAATCCGCCAACGTTGCTGTAGTAGCGGCTGGAGTAGTTGTCGCGCTCGCTAGCAGGAGACTCGGGCTCACCCTGGGGAGCAACTTGGTTGTTGCTTAGCGGGCTAGGCTTCTTGGGTAGCAGTGAAAGCGAGTTGGCCATGGGCGGCGGCACGTCGTAGTTGATGGAGTACACCTTGTCCTTGTCCTGGAAGTAGCCCGAGTTGAGGCGCACGTCGTCAGCATTGGACAAGCGTAGGCCAATTTGCACAGTGGCAGAGCTGACCAGGGATCCCAGAGACGAGTTCCGATTGTGGACAGGCTTTCCGGCGGGCTTGCCATAGGGAGGAGGCGCCAGGTAAGAGCTGGTGTCAACAGTAGGGCCGTTGGCAGCGGTAAAAACAATCATCGGCATCTGCGTGGCAGTTGCAATGAAGGTGCCTCTGGTACCCGCGGCATTATCGCCAGCAAGAGACATGTCCCAAGACTCGGTCCGAACGGGCATCTTTTTCATGTCCGGCATGTAGGTCGTAGAAGGCAAAAGAGCCGCAGTGCCATCAGCTATATTTGATGGGTCGGCAACCGTACTAGGGTAGCCCTTGTGAGGAGAAATGATCTCGGGTGAAAAGATCTTGGGAGGCTCCTGCGGGAGATCTGACACAACAAACATGGCATTGGCTCTAGTAGGCTCGACAGGAACCTTGCGAGCCCACTCGGCCTTCTCAGGCATGTAATACTCGTTGGGATCAGACAAAGTGCTTTGGCTGTCCATCTTGTTGTAGCTCTTGAGACCTGCTGTCGGAGGAGGCTTCGAGACGCTCTGGTAGTCGTAGTCGTACTTGAACTGAGACTCGTCGGTGTTGGTGTATACTCTGATATGGCGCTTCAAAGCCTCATGTCTTTGCGACTTGTTCGACTGAATATCGGGAATGTACGTGGCGGGAATGTCGGCAATGATCTTGGACCGAAGGTACAGGTGGAGGCCACCAGTTAGAATACCCGAAATGTTGGCGACAATCGACGACACGAGTGACAACTGCAAGGCCGATGAGTTGAAGAAGCGGTTCTTCTGAACACCGATTGAAAAGAAGAATGGGATAATGAGGACCTGCACACTGTTAGAACTATGCCATGCAAAATAAAAGTAGGAAAATGCCTACGTTAGTGAGAATACCAATGACCATGTAATAGACCATAGTAGAAGCAGTGGACTTCTCTTCCGGATCAGTCGGGGCAGTTGTTCTCAGCCTAATGAACACAATGGCTGCGCTGGCAATAAGAGAAATAATAACGAGAAGTTCCAGAATAAAGCAAGCCAGTCCCCATCTTAAGACGAACCAGTACAGAGAGGCAAAGCAAAAGTTAGGCGGTCTAACAAACAGAGCCACAATGTACTTGACAACCAACATGAAGAAAACAACAGCCAGGCAGATGGTGACATTCCACTTGCCACGCTTAGAGAATAGCAAAGATCTTGAAGCAATCCACGCCTGGTTAAGAGAAAAGACCATCTGGAGACAAGGAACAATAAAGACAGCTGATTATGTTAGATTAATGCCAGCCAGGCGACGTGCTATGAGTTACATACCAGGAAACATTATCTGAGAAGTAAAGGTGCAGCCCAGAACAGACACACCCTGTAGCCCAATGGACTGAGCCAAAACAAAGATTGAACTCTGAATCACGATGCCGACAGATAGTACCAAAGGAAACATCTCTGGTAAACTGACAAAAGAGAATCCGTGGCGGGTGAAGCTGAAGTGCGGATTCTGCCTCCGAGTGCGTACCCAAGAATCAAGTAATATGGCAACGACTGTCGTGAAGGCAGCCATGGTATTAAATGCTGCTAGAATCATGGTCGATGAACGCACAGAGCGAGCACCAGCAAGGGCAATTTTGTTAAAGAACGCTACATTATAGCTAGAGTTGAACTCGAAGCTACCAGTTGTGGAAATAGACGCCGAGTCACCGATGGCTCTTGCCCCCACGGGGTAGTCGTAAATGTTGTTCATTATGTCGACGAAGATTCGGCTGTGGCGTAGAAGTTGGAAGATATTAGAGACTCTGTATATCTCAGTCTAGTCGGGGGCGAGTCGGTCTAATAGAGCACAGAAGAGAGAAAAGAACGAAAGAGTATAAAAAGAAGAAAAGATAAAAACGATAGTGAGAAGCGAAGTCGAGTGCCGGCTCGTAGATGTCGAATACTAAAGCGCCAAACAAGTTGCAAAAAATATTAAAACCAGTAAATCAGAATAAAACAAACAAGAAGAGAATACCACCACCCGGCAGCTCAAGAAGGGCGTAACGGCCACGAGAACCGAGCCTGAGGCCAGCGTGATTGGGTTAATGTCTCTCTGTTGTATATCTTTGCTGTTTGCAACCAGGCTGTAAACGACGAGTATAATCGAAATGTAAAGAGACGGATGGCGTCGAGTAGTGGCGATGCCAGATCTCTCACTTCACTCGAGCCAGAACCATTGAGGGAAGAAGGTTAATGTGTAGCCTGCACAATGAATCTCATGAGAACAGAATTAGGAGAGATGAAGAAAAAAAAATGCAAAATAAAAGAAAACAAGTAAAGTAAACAAAACAAGAAACGAATAGAAAAGAAAACGTCCGTCAAGGACTTTTCACAGAAAGGCGTCGACAACGACCGGAGATGGTCAGAATCGAGAAACCAAAACCTCTCGCAAAAAAGAAGAAGAAAAAATAGAAGAGCAAAAAAAAAAAAAAAAAAAAAAAAAAAAAAAAAGAAGAACAAAAACAAAAAAAGAACAAAAAAGAAGAAGACAGAGGACAAAAGGGGGACGGACAGGAAGAAGAAGAAAAAAGGAAGGAAAAATTAAAACAAGAAGAAACAAGGAACAAAACAGGCAAAAACGGAGTCCTGGATTGGTTTTGCTTAGATTGCATACAGAACAACAGCAAAGAAGCAGTATGAGAAAATACAAATGGCTCAGCGCAAAGAAGAAACAACGTCAATGCTACGGCAAGCCAGATTACCGGGGTTGCAGAGCTGGTCGGTGTTATGGCGACGAGGACTTTGGCTTATAATACGGGCAGATATGGACGGCGACACTAAGGCCTGTGTAAAAAAGAGACAAAAGAGGGATACTGCCACTAAAAAAAAGCTATTCGTGTAAGCAGATCAAGGGCTTGTGCGTTTTTTTTTCTTTTCTTTTCTGGGGCGGGCTATGCTTCTAGACGCTCTTGCCTTGTCCGGAGCGGGCCCATCCCGGGGGCTGTTTAACGGAAGGTACCTAGTATCATAGTTGTTATCATAGTTTTTGCCCTGTCTTCTGTCTTCCCTAGACTTTGTATACCGTCTTGATATTATCTTGTGTCTGGCCAGTTCTCACGGTGATGTAGCATGTCTTTGGTGCATCTATGAAAACATATTTATTTACCCTCTGACTACCTGGCCGGAAACATCGGTCTGATGTTTGATGTGGCTGTTTATGCCTTGTTCTTGTGTCACAAAAATGGGTGTGTATTTTTGACTTTGTTGCTTTGCTAGGCTTCACTACTTTGGCTTTTACCTGGAAATTTTCTCTGACTTGGTCTCTTCAGTTTTCTTTTTTTTTTCTTCTTTTTTTTTCTCTGAAAAAAAAAACCCTTTCACTTTGCCAGAAACTTAGACAAATAGGCTTCTATCCTGCAACACTACAGAAGCTTTCCAACTGAAAGATTAAACGCGACAAAGACGGTGTTGACAAAGTTCAAGTGGCAGTCGGGTAATGTACACTATTTGCTGGAAATAGGAAATGTCACTGTGGCCGCGGACCATACACACAGTCTATCTGGTGGCTTTTTCTCAGGGCACCAAAGAGAAGCTTCGACCGTTTTTCTTTCTTAGTGTCACCTCACTCGTTCAATCGCCGGCTGTAGAAAGAGTCTGCGATAAAGCGGAACGACGGCCCCATAGTGGCTCTCCATGTCGTTCTTGTGGTTCACCATGACACTGGGTAGTTTTGGTTCGGGCGAAAAATGATCATCGAAGCCTCTTTTTTTCCCCTCCTCCTTCCTTTATTCCGCAGCCTAAAGAATAAGAATAAAAGAAGAAGAAAAAAAACCCTGGTCTCGAATTTATTGCCAGTAAGTCGCTTGAGGCAGCCCTGCTACAAAAACTCGTTTCAGGGCCCTTGCAAAGCCTCTTGCGCATGGAGTTTCTGTACGATGATCAAACCAAAGATGTGGGCCGGCTGCAACTTAAACCTTAAGGGAAGAAAAGGACTTAAACCTTAAGGGAAGAAAAGGCAAGCTTGACAGCCAGTGAAATTAAAGTCAAGCAACTGACAAGTTCAAAGTCACTACGAGCAAGGGAATACATCTGTTTTGTCTGTAATTTATACGTAAACTCAGGTACTAAGCCGGCGGCCCAATTGGCGGTGCCGGACAAGCATAAATCGACAAAGAGACAGGCCCTGGCTCTGCCATGTTTTCTTTTCGTGGTGATTGGCTTCGTGGGCTATCGTTTTCTGTGGAAAACGGAGTATGGCCGACATATAACTGTAGAATTACCACAGCTGTAGGGCTTTTGAAAGCAGTCTGTATACGAGATAACCTCGAATGAGGCGTAAAACTCACTAGGGTGAGCCTCTGTAAGAAGTTAAGAAACCAAGCCTATCAGCAAGCACCCAGTAGTACAAGGAATTCACCTCACTTCCCTTCACTCACCAGTCTTCTGACGAATTAGAAGTCCAGCTTTGACTAACTGAGATTAAGTGCCTGCATCCCATGACGTCTTTTTTTTTTAAATGATTCACTCTCATTCCCTGTCAGCTTCACCCATCTCGCTGTAACTGTGACGATTACCATTCGCTCACTTGTTTGTTTTCATCCGCTCGCTTTCACTCGGCTGTGAAATCAGGAACATCAAATGAGTTTGTCAGTGCTCTAGCAGTTCTCACGTTCCAGCCCTGGGTGGAATGTGTCGCTCGGATGTTTGTTGCCACGGATTTGGCGGGTTTTGGGGGGTTTAATTTGTAATTTGAGTGAGCACGGGCTCAACATATTCAAAGTAAAGACTTTACTTTGTCAGTGCAGTAGGCATCGTTAATAATTTACGTGCAGCTACTTTCTTAAATATGCTGATGTGCATTGATTTGCCCCAATTTAGTCTAAGTACTTATAAGAAAGTGAGTAAGTCAACCCTTCGTGTGTAATAACCCTTGTGGCTTACACAAAGTTTTAAGCTGTGAAAATATTTTGATGAACGAGAATATTGTTTGCAATATTACGCCAGCCAGTTATGTCATAAAGTACATAGTAACTGATTAATGAGTGAAATCAACATTTTGAAAACCATTCTGATCTGCTGCCTATCTTATGTCGATCGACTGCCCTAAAGTCAGTTTACAGTGTAGCAGGATATACGGACGTCTTTTCCAAGACTCAAAATCCGCTCGTGCTTGCTGAGTTCCTATGAACGTCGAATTTCTATTCCTTCTGGCAGTCATGTTTGGCTTGGCACTGGAAGGAGCTCTGTGGGTTTTTGGATTGCTATTGATAAGAATTATAACCAACTTAGATTGTTGGCTTCTTGCTTAAATGCTGAAGCATCTTACGTATCAAGTATCCAAGGCCACCCTGTCCGCCAGGTTATTCCTTCATCTAATCTCTCCATAGACTTTATTTGACATCTTTTTTCCTAGAGCGGTTGAACTTTGAAGGCCTGGCTTCTGGGAGGATTAGATTTAGGTTGAGGCCTTATTGAGCAAGTAAAGGGCTTACTGAAGATGACTAAAGTGCTCATGAATGCCACACAGATGCAAACATTAGCTCAAGAGGGGGAGAGATACAGATGGATAGACGATCAAGATCAACCCATATTGTGAAAATTGTACTTTAGGTATCAGAGCTCTGTATCTGCATAATTAATTAAAGGCCTACGGAATGGTGCCGAACCTGCTCAAATACTCTGTCCCCCGAGAACCAAACTAACCCCGCCAATATCCCCTGATGCCATGCCGCTTTAGCCTCTTGGCCAGGACTCACGGCTTGGCCAAAAACCTTGATCGGAGAGTTGAAAGCCCACGATGATCTTCTAACGCTAGTTCTTTTTGCGGCCAGGGTGTTGCCTGCTGCGGGATTGAAGCTCTGTTGGCTTTTCCAAAGGAAGATAGATGCCGGCCAAGGAGAAATCTTCGCCTCTTGGCTTCTTCAACTCTATCGTGGATGTGCAACAGACGAATGGGTTTGGCCTGACTGAGTAGGTATATTCTATTTGTCTGTTTGCCTGGGTCCCCAACAACAGGCCCGAGATGGAGGGTGTGGTACAGACGTATATTAATATATCAACCGGAGGGTCTGAGAAGGGACCCTGTGTCACTGATTGTTCCCATGTTGTCGCATCCTATTAGCCGTATCGTGCATTTAAACCTTCACGCAGCTTCCCCCTGAGTAGTTCTCTTTTTTTCACCAAGTAGGAGTGGCATCGGCTCTGGAGCATTGATATCCTGTAAACATCAAAGGATGACGGGTTGTTTTGACGTTTGATGTCGACTTAAGACAATACAGCACAGCCTTGGGCTTCTCACGGCAGTGTTTGTGCATTGATGACAAGGCGGTAAAGAAGACGACGAAGTAATATAACAAGGACAGAGGAGATGATCACGAACATACACGATGGACAGCAAAGAACCAACGAAAAATAGGGCAGACATGGTGGATTGTTATGGGACAAAGGGATAGGCAATATTGCCGCCATAAACGAAACACATAAGACATAAAAGACCACAAAGACTGGCCTTTTGCTACTCGTAATCTCCCAGCTGAAACGGCTATAGGTGGTGGCCAATATGTGCGAGTTAGGGTTAGGGCCTGCCCTCGCTCACTGGGCCTTTTTCTTGTTAAGCGCGGCAAAGGCCGTGTTGATGTTACCGATGGAGTAGTAGATGGTGTATAGCGGAATCCACACCCACAGCGTGTTGAAGAAAAAGAGATAGACCCAAAGGTACATGAAGTTGCTAGTGTCCAGGTTCAGCGAGCCCGTAAGCCACTCGGGGCAGAACGTCATCCAGCCTTGAACTGTAAGTATGCATACAAAGACAACTGACGTTGATAACAGAGCACAACTTACCGCCGTATATCTCGGCCGTGGCCAAAATGATCATCCACACGTTTGCCTTGTGATCGCCGCGCACCAGCGCCACACATACCATCACCGCCATTAGCGTATCAAACACCACCGTCAACAACTCTAGACTGACCACGCCCAGATCAATGCCGGCCCAGCGCCGATCCGCCTTGGAGTACACCATCCACAGCAGCGCAAAGGGATTACTGCCGCCGGCCTGCGCGCCATACACTCTGTCGCTGGTGCCGAGGTAGTTCTCGGGCGTCGGGAAATACACCCAATTGTGTGCTGCCACATCGGCGCCGCCCAGATCGGCCAGACTGGCCACGCCACGCTGCTCAAGGAACTCGGCCGTGGGCAGCCACGAGAAGAAGCAGTGGTACAGGTAGCTGCCCTCCAGAAACACATGGCACAGGGCGTCGGCGGCATGCCACACAAACAGGAAGCGTGTGGTGCCCGAGGCCGAGGCGGGGAGGAGCGCTTTGGCTAGGCCGAGGCCGACAAATACTATGGCCAGCGTGCTCGCCAGGGAGTACAGCGTGGTGGCATCAAAGAGATCGGGTGGCAGGGCCATGGTGACGGTATTGATGAAGAGTTGAATTGAGTGAAGCTGAGTGAGTTGGGGGTCGTGATGTAGGACGAGGCTGAAAGAGCTCTCCTTGTGGGCCTTGCGATCTGCAGCTGAGCTTCATTGGGCGCGTATAACCCTTGGCCAACCCTAGTCTCTGTGTAAGCCAGCTTTTACTTTGGTGCATACTGAATGGAGTAGAGCGTATATTCCGTTATTTTCACATTCACAACCACATCCACATTCACATTAAAAGACACAGCAGGTTTCTTAAAAAAATAAGATTAAAATTAAACTCGATAGGATCACTGGGATAATATAATGGAGAATAAGCGTCGGCGCAGAAAGGCAGCAGAGTGCCAGGTGTTCCAAAAACGGCCCGGCTCACAGCGTGTCCTCAGCCAGCTCGACAGCTCATATCCGGTGACGGACGGTGGGCAGAACCACTTAAGGGTTGTGCTTGTAGCCCTCAGCCTTGGCGTTGTGGCTGGACTCGTTGATCTTGTCGCCGATGGCGTCCTTGGCAGCCTGAGCTCTGTGGGAGTCGTTAGTATAAAGCAATGTGACATAAGTGAATAGAAGAAGACGAACCTGGTGCCCAGAGAGTTATCGCCATCCTTGGCAACGTTCTTGTTGACCTCCTTGGAGGTGCCGGAGGTGGCACCCTGGATGGTCTCAGCGACGTAGTTGGCGGCGTTCTTAACGGTATCCATGTTGGCGGTTGGTTGGTTGATTGTTGATTGAAAGTAAAGTAGAAGTTGTAGTAGGTGATGTGATGAAGAGAAGAAGAAAATAACAGGTCTTTGAGAAGAGGGAGTCTGCTCTCTTTATACAAAATCACGATGCTATAGAATGAGGCGAGCACATACTAAGAGACATGCTGAGATACTTCCGTCAAGTATACACAACTCAGCAATATTGTAAGTACTCTCTCTATTCACCCGACAAGTTGTTGTCGTCACATGCCGCCCTTGACCGTTTCCAGTTAGTTTCTGCCCTCCGGCCGCAATCAAGCTCGTGATCAGTCTAGGCAATCGCTCAACAGCAATAGCTCCTCCAATGTCTCACATTCCTGATGCTTGCCGTCTTACTTTTCTGCATTTATGAGTTCGGTACTTGCGTTGGCGTGTAGAAATGGCCTGCATTCCAAGTACCGATGCGGCGCAGCGGAGGGTCGGAGGTATTCGCTAAGCTTTCCCTGGACAGCCCCATATTCAGGAAGAGGGATGCGGAGGGTGGCAAACTGGCGACAGACACCGAACGGGCCGCAGTTTAAGCGAGCCCGAGACAGGAACTGGCCCTTGAGAGTGGTAATAAGTTTGTACACAGGGCCTAGACCTTCTTGTTCCCCTCAGTTGGTGTCTACACTGTACTAGGATAGCAGCCTTGCATCAATTCTACGACCCCTCAGTACAGTGTAGTACAGCTGCATCCTAAGAAACCCCACAGAGGGCGGCAGACCGAAACATGCCAAAGTGCCTTGAACAGCTCTCTACACCGTAGCATGCCACGCCAATTGAATTGACCTGACTCATGCAGCATCCAAATAAGGGCAATCCAAGGGATGCTTACTTTCGAGCACAGGGCAAACCAAACAAACCAAACCAAACCAAAACAAACCAATAAATGTCTCTGCCGTGCACTGCGCTTAACCTAAAACAGCACTACTTTCAAGCTTAGCTCAGCTGCAGCCATCCAGCTATGACGACATGATCACGAGCGAGGCCAACGCAAGGCATTTCATTTACAGTATTCGCAACTTTTTTTTTTCTTTTCTTTTCAGCGTTCTGGGCCTACAAATTTTAAGAGCGGTCTAGAATTGAGGTGGCCGCCGGATAAAGCAGGTTAAGTGTCAAGCAGAATAGGGCAAAAAAAAAAGATACTCGTACTGTGTACAAAATAGCAAGTAAATTGGTCATGATATATGTCGTAGAAATACAGTAGATTGACAGGAAAGGAAAAACCCTAACGGAAATAACAAACTCCCCGAGCTCCGAAGAAGAAAACAATAGAATACACAAGTGTTCTATGCCCGATCATACATCCCGTCTGTGTACTGATAATTTGTGTGTGTCCCACCAGTCAGCGGCTGCACCTGGCTATATGGCTGAGCCCCCGACGACGTGTACGGATTACTCGTCGTACCGCTCGGCTGCTCATACGGCTGCCGATACGGCGACTGTGTCTGCGTCTGGCCGCTATACGGCTCATAGCGCGACTCGCCCAAGTCGCCCGTCCGCCCTGCATACGTGCTACTATATGCCAGCGCATCGTACGCCCCGTTATTAAAGTACCCCGCCGCCGCCGCCGGCGGCCTGTCGTTGACGTGCTGATAAACCTCGCCGCCTGCATTCGGAGTGGCCGCTGAGCTGCCACTGTCAATGTGTTCCTGCATCTGCAGCTGCTGCGTCGGGCGCTCCTGCATGTCCGTCGGGATGGGGTGTTGCGGAAGCATGTTCTCGTCTTCGACGGTGGGCTCGGCGGGTTTATTCCGCGAGAAAAGGCGCGCGAAGAAGCCGCCGCCGGGTTTCCCAAGAGAAGGAGCAGCGGGATCGACGGGCGCATAGGATACTCCGCCGGGGCCCATGGGACCGTCAGGGTCGGGGGTGATGACGTTTTGGCGCTTTTGGCGCCAGTGGTGGCGGCCGAGGGCGACTTCCGTCAACAGCGAAAAGACAAAGAAGAAGCTGAGCAGGTTATAGTGGTTAGAGTTGAGACGGTGGGTGGGGGTTAAGTATTAAGGCAGGGAGAGGACTTACATAGCGACAATGGACACGCCCAGAACGGCCGACTCTAGTTTGCATGCCTGGCCGTACGTCGGCAGCGTTGTGAACCCGCTCTTTTGGCCGTCATGCGACGCGCGCTGCGTGCTATTCCCCGAGCCAAACTGCGTATGCAGTTCATTTCCTGTACACGAACTAGCACCCGTCTTGTTCACCACGGCCACATAAATAAAGGCCACGACAAAGCAAAAGTCCAGGGCCATGGCTACCAGGGCTGCCATGGTCCGGCCGGCGACACAAAGCAGCAAGAATATGGCGGCGCCGGTGTACGCCACGGCAATGCCGGCGATGCCCTCAACGGCACGTGCAGACGTCTTGATTGGCATTTTGTGGTTGGAGAGTGTCGCTAGAGTGTACGAAAAGATGGCCAGGGTGATTATGGCGCAGGCACACTGAATGCCGCGCAGGAACCATTGGACGGCTCTGAGACCGAGCCCTTTTCGGTCCATATTGAAAAATAAAGAATTAGTGGTTCGATATTTGAGTTGGTTATTTACAGCCCCAAGAAAGTAGATGCGGTATGTACGAAAAGGCGCAATGCGTATAATATAAAGAACAAGGCAGGAAAATCAAGTCTCGACGATGACGAAGGAGATTTTCGGAGGTATACGCAATCCTCTAGCCGATCTCACTGCTGATCAGGCCGAATCAGTTACAGCAGCAGAAAAGAAAAACCCGACTTTTTTTTTTTCTCTCTCTCTCTATCCGGGTTAGCGTGGCGCAGTCGGGTTTGTAGAATGCCGAGAAAAACAATGAGCGAAGAAAGTGATTTATCGGCTTTGAGTGTTATCAAGAACAAAACAAAAAGAATGGCTTGGAGCAGAACAAAACAAAAGAATGGCTTGGAGCAGAACAAGACAAAAATAACGGCTTGGAGCAAGAACATAAAACGGGAAGAAGCATCGCGAAGTTTCCTTGAAAAAACAAAAAGACCCCGGATGTCCGTCTGTTCTTATCTGTTTTCGTGAGGTTTTGCTCTGCCTTTATTCTACAAAATGGACGCCTCATTTTCTTTATTGCTGCGCCTTCTTCAGATCCATCCTGCATCGTAAAAAAAGGCTTTCTTTGGCCAAACGCTTTGTTTCTTTGGCTGTTTTGTGGGCTTAGCGGTGAACTTGGACCCGAAAGTGAACGGCAGCGAACCACTTATTGGGGCTATGTAGGCCCGGACTGGCGGCCCGGCGGCACCTGGCAGTGCATCAAAATACTGCTGCCTGGCGCATACTCTGTAGAAATAGATGCACTGCCAGCCCACTGCCTCTTTTTTTTTTTTGCTTGAATAGAAGGCCTGGGTTTGAATGCTATTTCCATCATATCTTCTTACCAGACTAAGCAATGAACAAAGGAAGAAGTAGCTAGACAAGAAGCAGCCAGTTGCTAAAAGTGTCAAGGCTGGCTGTTGCTAAAAATGTCAAGGCTGACTGTCAAGGCTAGCTGTCTGTTTAGTAAAACATCTCATCAGTCGCCTGCCAATGAACTGGTAGCCTTGTACTGAGTCCAAAACAATTAGGCTGCATAACAAGGCTGCCGAAACAACTGCATAGTAAAACGAAGATCACAGTCGAATCGCGACGTCAACTGGAAATGCGGGGGCTTAAATCCTAGATCTGGTCCATGCTTACCCTCTATGGCCGGCATTTTTTATATATATATAAATTGATAGAGGCCCTCTTGAACCTGTTCTGCATGTCAACTCCCAGTTTCTCCATAACTTTCGGGTTCCATGAGAGTAATGAATAAAAAAAAAATGTCAACTCCCCTCTTCCTTTCCGTCTGGCTGCTGGATTTAGGCTTCCGGGTTAAATCAACATTCCAGCTATGAAATCTTCTAAAAGAAACAGCTCTGGCTCTACTTCATTCCAGTTTGTTCATGGCATTTATCTTTCTTTACTGCTGCTTCTGGTGGTTGCCGTCTCTGGCTACACAGAGCACAGGCCAGCTGCTTAATCTTTGAGGTTTGCGGACCGTTGGACTCAAGGTTGCAATCCTCAGTCGAGGGCGTTGATTTCAAAGACCTGCTTACCACCGCCAGTGTTGCTTTGGATAATATCATATCGTCTTTTCTATCGCACTAATGCATGATGAAATGCATGATAAACTAGCTGCTTGCAGTGCGCTTTTCTCGTTGGGTGCTCGTGTGAGCTCTCCTACCAATGAGTGCAAAAGTCGCCGCTGCGTAAGGTCAAAGTGGAGCGTTGAATCATGCGGCTTTCTGCATGCTGGGCTTTACGAAGAAATTATGTTACTGTATATGACAAGACAGACAAGACTAGAAAAATAGGCGTGAGAAGAAAAGAATGGCTGCAGAATCTTCTTGCCCGACCAGAGCGGCCAACCAGCTGCTATGCTGACATGTAAAGAGAACCAGACTCAATATTCTCCCGCATAGACTCGATGCGCAAACAGTAGGGTGGTGTAGAGAAAACAATTATGATTTGATGGTGGAGCGGAAGATGGCTAACCACACCGGACTAGGCAAGGGATAACACAGTTGATACGGAGCAAGAAGCTAAGCAGGGAGCAGCCATGCAGGCTAGGAATACGAGCGCTTGATGCTTCATGGTTGTTTTGTCAGGTAGAAGTTTGTGTTATGAGTAAGCTTAAATGCAACAAACAACAGGACAAATAATGGGATGGAGAAAGCTCAAGCGTCGACGATCCTATTCGTAGGTTTTGCTCGCTTACCGCAAAGGCCTGCAATGCTCAAGGACAAGAGGATTTTCGTCTTAAGTTAGTACTTATAACGAAAGGTCATCAACTCGATGCTGTTCAAACGTCTGGCAGCACAGGGAACGAAAAAGGGAGAAAAGTTTGTAGCAAAGCCGGGCAAACGACCTGTCAAGAAAAAATATGACGAAATACTACTGAACAAAGAAACTTCTGATATTGGCAGCTTGACGCGGGCCCAAGAACGTCTAAATACTCTCAACGCCCGGTGGAGAAAGTGAAAAATGGCGCTGGATTAGGCATTTAAAAGAACAGCCCCAAGTGCCAAGTAAGTATCATGAAGTACCAAGTACAAGTATCGTGATCAAGTGAGCAAGAGTTGGCAAAAGGCGTCGTCATCAGCCAAGGAAGGCACTTGTCTTTTGTGTCCCGATGGAGGTTTTAATATCAAGGCGGCAGTTGCGTCGGGGGAAAGGAAGGACAAAGAGATGGCGCTTAGGAGGAGGAAGGAAGGGCCCTTTCTCTTTTTTTTCTCCTCTATCCTAGCAGATCAAGCCCCGCTGAGTTCGTTCTTACCGTTTTTGCCATTCCTCCAGTATGGCCATGGAAACTACTTACTACGTACTTAGAGTAATTTGACAGTAATTTGTGAATTGTGAATTGCAGCCTTGCCCTTGAGGAGCAAAAAGAAGAAAGAAGAAAACCCTGCACCCTCAGCCTGTCGTTTGTTCCTGATCCGAATGTCTAAGGACTATCAACCAACTATCGCCAGCTCGTAGAGGCTATTCTTTCCACCTCCAGGTCTCCAACAACACGACGACAACCACAATCTGGGCTAGCCTCGCAAATATAGTCGGATAATCCAAGACCTCCATCACAGACAATATCACGCCTACCAAGATATCTTCCCTTAGTGAACCCCAACGACCTTTGTTCGGGTGTCTGCAGCCATTGCGTGTCCTTCATCTTCCCTTCTCTCTTTTTCATCTTCCCTTCTCTCTTTTTCATCTTCCTTTCTCTCTTTTTCTTCATCGCTTGCCTCAATTTTCTTTCTTTCTGTCGGACAGGAAGGTCACGTTTTATTTTTATCACATTTTGCTAGCGCCCAGTATTTGCTTCTGACAGAAGTCGACGATGCAATGCAGAAGTTTGGCCAGCCCATTTCAGCTTGTTAGTCGTGCGTTTGCCGGCCCCTGTCTGTTGGGGGCTTGGCGGCTCGACAAAGAGAACATGCATTTTCCTGGTTCATGATATTTCTTCGGTTCGCTGTTTCTTTCCTGGTGGCTTGCGCGCAAGCTGAGCAGAAATCTCGCCATGGCTCGTCGGGGTTTTCTTTAGGTTACGCTCAAGACTTCCTTTGGTGTCTGTGCAGGGAGATAGGCGATCAATACCCGACAGTCTACTTAAAGAAATATGTAAAACCATTATTCTTTGAACCATGATGGTAAGTAGTACTGCATACATCCACAAAGTACCATTCGCCCAACCTCCTGTTCTCTCGTTGACCTTTTCGCTTCTGCTCATAGGCTGCTCAGACTCACAGTGTTACTGCTCAGCCCTACATCACACGCCCCCTCCACATGTAATTCCCGGGTACTAATGGATATTTCACACCCCCGTTGCGGTGGAAGTTGAAGCCATCGGCTGTGAATACTTATAAGTACCCTGGTCACTCTCTCTTTGTCCTTTTCCGCAGCTTCTCCTTCTTTTCGAACCAGCTTTGTCGCTCATGATCATCGCCAAGCCCACGTGAAGCAGCTTGCAACGATGAGGTTCTTGACTCTTGCGACTTATATCGGCCTCGCTTCGTCCGTGGCTGCCGATCCCACATGGCCCAATGCCATTGACGAGCTGGAAGAACTTGCCTTTCAGCTCTTTTCTGCCAACGCCCGCAAATTTGCCGACAATGTCAGTCCGTGTACCCAACAACCCTTTGGACCCGGCCGTGTTGCCGCTGCCGAATGGGTGCGCACGGCCTTTCACGATATGGCCACCGGAAATGTCTACTTTGGCACGGGAGGCGCCGATGCTTCTATCCAGTTTGAGCTGATGAACTCCGACAACAGGGGCGTCGGCTTCAAGTCCACGTTATCGTGGATGTCGCCATTTATGAGTCGGAAGACGACTATGGCTGATCTTATTGGCCTTGGTCTTTACGCAGCCGTCCGGTCCTGTGGCGGCCCCAAGCTTGACATCAAACAGGGTCGTATCGATGCGACTACGGCGGTCGGCAGCGGCGTTCCCCAGGTGCAGAATGCTTATCAAATCTTCACCAGTCAGTTTTTACGCATGGGCTTCAACGAGACGGAAATGACGGCCCTGGTTGCCTGTGGCCACACTCTAGGCGGTGCCCACGCGGCAAACACTCCCGACTCCGTGCCGGCCAACACTTACCCGAACGACATGGCCGCCTTTGACACCACGCCAGCCGCCTTTGACAATGCCATTGTGACCGAGTATCTAGACAACACCACAGCAAATCCGCTAGTCGTAGGTCCGTACACGCGTAATGCGTGGCGTTCGGATCTGACAGTCTTCAACCGGAATAACGCCACGATGCGTGCTTTGGCGGACAACTCGGCGTTCATGGCTACCTGCCAGAACGTGCTGACGCGCATGTTTGAAGTTGTTCCGTCTGATGTGGTACTTTCCGACACTATTGTGCCGTATGTGGTCAAGCCATACCGGATTGCGCTTTCGCTTAACAGTGCGGCTACGGCTTTGACGTTATCGGGTAGTATTCGTATTCATTCCGGTACGATTCCGATGAGCACTATCAAAAGTGTGACTATCCACTACGCTAGTCGCTCGGGTGGCACGGGGGGAAGTTATACTGCGATTATCCAGGGATACGGCCGTGGCTTTGACGACGAGTTTGCTGTGAGTATCATGCATAGTTCCATACTGAGATGCATACTAACTATTGCCAGTTCTACCCTCTGAACGTCCCTATTGACACCCAAGTTGGCATCTCGTCGTTCACCATCGAAGTCAACATGAATGATGGCACCAAGAAGAGCTTTGATAATAACGGCAACAACTATCCCATCCAAGACTATGTGTTCCTTCAGGCGCTTCAGAGCTGCCTGAAATCGAACTCTGGAGTATTCACCCCCGTGGCCGCCGTCCACAACTCGCAGGCCGACGCCGATGTATCCGCTGTAATTACTTACAAGGTCCCACGCTCAAGCAGCGGCACCAATCCTGTGCCGCAGATGTACAACATGACTGTGCAGTTGACCAAGGATACTTGCTACGGCGACTACACGTTTTACACGGCGACGACGACGATCCCGGGAAACATCAGCACCGAGGCGACTTTTGACATTGTCAGCAGCTCGGGCGGCAAGACATATACGGACGAGTTCCGGCGTGGACGGGATATCGGCGGCACGTGCTTGGCGTTTTCGGGGTTGTCGTGTAACTCGAACTCGGGAAGCTCGTCGTCTGTGCCTGCGACTTTAGTGTCGTCTGTGTCTTCGGTTCCTGTCTCGACCTCTATTCCCTCGACTTCTATTCCGACGTCTGTCTCGTCGGTGCAGTCGTCCACGGCCAGCTCTGCCACCCCCACGCTACAAAACTATGACTCCATCAGCCCAGACTGGACCTTTGACGGCTGCAAGACCGAAGGCGACAACACGCGCGCGCTGTCATCCAAGTCGACCTCCCTAGGAAATATGACGCTCAACATATGCGCCGACTTCTGCTCTGAATTTACGTACTTTGGAACAGAGTACGGCTCGGAATGCTACTGCGGCTACGCCCTGGCTGGCTCCAGCCAGAATGCCTCGCTGTCCGACTGCTCGATGCCGTGCGTCGGTAACGCCACGCAATTTTGCGGCGCGGGCAACAGACTGACGGTGTACAAGTCGCCGACGACGGGGCCGGTTATGCCGAGCAAGATTGGCAACTATACACTAGTGGGGTGCCAGACGGAGGCAACGAGCTCGCGGGCGCTTTCGGCCAAGGCGACCTCGGGAAGCACGATGACGAATAAAGTGTGTGCCGAGTTCTGTGAGGGGTACACATACTTTGGCACGGAGTACGGGGATGAGTGTTATTGTGGCGATGAGCTGAATGAGGGATCACAGGAGGCGAGCACGGATGAGTGTAACATGCAGTGTGCAGCGTCGAATGCCGAGTATTGCGGGGCGGGCAACAGATTGAGTTTGTACAAGCTGGGCTAGGCGGAGGATTAGTGTTTGTTTAGTATTTGTAATTTAATCCACAGTTCTTTTTAGGGTAAGAGAAGAAAAGTTTTTAGTGTGTTAAAAGAAGGAGAAATTGCGACAGAGGTATTTGAGTAAATTGGATGGTTTCGTCACGGCTGCAGATATTGTGTGATTTACAGACTTTTGTTGTGAGCGCGAGTATTTTTTTTTGGCGTGCTTTTGTGTGATGCGGATATAAGAAAAGCTGTGTGTATATCTTGTTTTTATTATTATTATTATTATTATTATTATTATTATTTGTTTCTTATAAGAGCCAGATTACGAGCAATGACTGGCCCTGTTGTACCAACGGTTTCTGCCCCGGAACCAACTGTTTCTGCTCCAGGGCACACTGTGTCTCCGGCTTCGGCCCCAGCCGCTGTCCAGACGTATCCGCCCGCGCCCTTCCCACTGGTGCAGCGCTACATTGACGAGCTGCAGAGTCTGCGCGTAGCCGTCATTGGCGCCGGGCTTTCAGGAATTCTCGCAGGTGCGCTTTTGCCGGCAAAGGTGCCGGGCATCTCGCTGACGATTTACGAGAAGAATGCGGAAGTAGTGAGTATTTTATGCATATTGTATTTTATGCATATTTCCTGCTGTTCTGATTCCTGTACTAACTAAAACAGTCCGGCACGTGGTTCGAAAACAAGTATCCCGGCGTGCGATGCGACATTCCCTCGCACGTCTACCAGTCGACCTTTGAGCCCAACACGCAGTGGTCCGATGAATTCTCGTACGGTCCCGAGATCTGCGACTACTGGAAGTCTGTGGCTACCAAGTACAAAGTCTACGACCTAGTCAAGCTACAGCACCGCGTAGACTCATGTGAATGGGACGCCGCGCGCCGTCTGTGGACCGTCTCCGTCACGGATCTCTCGCAGACGCCGGCCGTCACCGTGCGTACCGAAGCAGACGTGCTCATTACCGCCGTCGGCCGCTTCAACGCGTGGAAACTGCCCGAGTATCCCGGCATCGAGACATTTGCCGGCCCGCTGTTCCACGCTTCCAACTGGCCGCAGGACTTTGACCCTACCGGCAAAAACGTCGCCGTCATCGGCAACGGCGCTAGCGGCATCCAGCTTGTAGCCAGTCTGCAGCCGCGCGTCGCCCAGCTCGACCACTATGCGCGCAGCAGGACATGGATTGCCACGTCGTGGGCCGGCGACGAGCGCACTGCTGCGCCGCAGCCGTACTCACAGGACCAGAAAGACACGTTTGCGCGTAACCCGCAGACATACCTGGCCTTCCGCAAGGCCATGGAAGACCGCTACTGGCGCCGCGTGGGTACCTGGTTCAAGAACACACCCGAGAGCAAATCACTGGCTTCGTCGTTCGCTGCCGTCATGAGGCGCCGGCTGGCCAAGAAGCCCGAGCTGGCCGACGTGCTCGTGCCCGACTTTGCGCCAAACTGCCGCCGCCTGACGCCCGGCCCGGGATACCTTGAGGCGCTGACGGAGCCTAACGTGGCGCTCATCCAGACACCCATTGCGCGCTTTACGGCCGCGGGCATCACCACGAGCGACGGCACGCATCGGCCGGTCGACGCGGTGGTTTGCGCAACGGGCGCGCACGGCGACATGGTGCCGCGGTTTTCGGTGCGCGGAGTGGACGGCGTGCTCCTCAGCAACGTGTGGGCACGCGACGGCCCGCAGGCGCGCGGGTTCCCGTATACATATCTAGGCGTGAGCACGCCGGGGTTCCCGAATCTGTTTTTCGTGCAGGGCCCACACGGCACGGGGCCGGCGGGCACAGTGCCGCATGCAGCCGAGACGCAGATTACATATGTGGCCAAGATTCTGCGCAAGATGGCGCGCGAGGGCGTGCAGAGCATTGTGCCGCGAGTCGACGCCACAGACGACTTTGTGCAGTACAGCGATGCGTTTTTCAACACGACGGTGTTGGCCGGCGGGTGTTCGTCGTGGTATAACGGCGGTGTAGAGGGCGCGCGAATCCACGGCGTGTGGCCGGGGAGTGCAGCGCATTTGGCCCAGGCGCGCAAGGAGCCGCGCTGGGAGGATTGGGAGTACGAGTATCGCGGGCCCAAGGGGAACCGGTTTGCCTGGTTTTTGGGCAACGGGCGCACACAGAGAGAGGCGGATGAGACGAAGGACTGTACAGAGTACTTGAAGGAGGGACCGGTGGATCTGCGCGCAGTGCATGAGAGGTGGTGGGAGTAGGGTAGGGGAGAGAATTACTGCTTTTGGCTACAGGTCACGTGACCTTGTATCACCACATTTCAGCATGGTGTTTGCCACTAGTACGCCATTAGTCACACCAATGACATTGTAACTCACTTCATCATGATGCAGTCCAATCACGCCATGTCACGTTCACATCCATCCTATCTAAAACCCGCTCTCGTCCTCTCTAAACCCTTCTCTCATTCGTCCTCTCTAAACCCTTCTCTCATTCGTCCTCTCTAAACCCTTCTCTCATTCGTCCTCTCTAAACCCCTCTCTCATTCGTCCTCTCTAAACCCCTCTCTCATTCGTCCTCTCTAAACCCTTCTCTCATTCGTCCTCTCTAAACCCCTCTCTCATTCGTCCTCTCTAAACCCCTCTTTCATTCGTCCTCTATAAACCCCTCTCTCATTCATCCTCTCTAAACCCCTCTCTCATTCATCCTCTCTAAACACCCACTACCTTTTGCACCACTTCCTTGCCCACCTCTTTGCCCACCTCGTTGCCATCACTCGTGTCAGCCTCTTTCTTCTCTTCCTCTGTCTGACCCTCTTCTTCTGTCCGACTCTCTCCAAAATGCCGCAACACCAGCCACGCCGGATACACTGACAGCGCATACAGCCCAAAGTTCAGATACACCTGCCCCGTAGCCGCAAAACTCTCGATCGAACTCAGCCCATACGAGACAGCCTGCCAAGCCGACTCGGACCCGCGCAGCAGTGCCGAATAGCGAATCACCTCGCTCTCGTTGCGCGCCAGGTTGTGTATCATAAAGTACAAAAACAGGTAGTTGAGCTGGAAGCCCAGCGTCATGGCCAAATACACGGCAAAGGCGGCGCCGAAGCCTGCGTCGCTCCAGTCAAACTCGGGCCGCGGCTTTTGGTGGTGGTACCGCGTCGAGAGCACCGTTAGCCACGTCCACCAGCCGGCTTGTGTGGTTACGATGAAGAAAAAGGCCCAGCGTGTGCGGCGGCGTAGCGAGATTTGCACGGCGTCGAGCCAGGACTGGGGTATTGAAGTCAGGATAGAGTCAGGGTAGAGTCAGGGTAGAGTCAGAGGAGAGTCATAGGAGAGTCAGAGGAGAGTCAGAGGAGAGACTCACGCCCAGCAGGTTTCCAGCAATAATCGCCACAATCGCGCCCACAAACGAGCCCAGGGCACGCGCGCGCACACTAAAGTACACTACAAGCCGGTCAGTTTAGCCCTCAAAACCAGTAACAGCAGACTTACACGATATATACGTATAATACACCGACTCAGAGTAGCAACCCTGGCCGATAAACATCAACACCAGCAGAAACCGCTTCGCCAGAAACAGCCGCGCCGTTTCCTTCAACTCCAACACCGACGCCTGCGTAATCTTGAGCTTGACCTTTCTGCCGTCCTCCCGCTCGACGTCCTCGGGCTTATTCAGAAGCAGCGCGACCAGCGGACCGGCCGCCTGGATAGCAATGAAGACGAGATACACGGTATACGAGACCTGGCCGGCCTCGGCGCGGCTTGCATTCAACGCCAGGTTGATGGCGCCGCCGACAAGCTGGCCGCGGAAACTGAGCCACCAGCCTAGCGCGCGGCCCTTGTTCCACGGCTCCGGGTAGGCAATGGCGATGGCGGCTTCGGCCATCCAGAATACGCCGGCGGAGATGCCGCATAGCGCAGCGCCGAAAAGCACGAACCATTCGGTGCCGAAGCGGTTGTTGGTGTAGAGGCCGGCGGCGTAGGGGGCGTAGCCGAGGCTGTGTGCAGTTAGTTTTCGGCTCCAACCACCACAAGTTGCTTGACGTTAAAAACCTACGTGCCAAATATCAGGGCCCCCTTGATCCCAACGTACTTGACCAGCACGCTGGAAAAGAAACATGAAACAACCATCAGACAAAACGTCAGCGCATTGGCCGCGTTGATCAGGTACGGCTTGGCGGCGCCGCCTGCGCCAAGAGAGTTCATGGCGCCCCAGATGCCCGGCGCGGCGAAGTTGCAGAGCCCAATGATGGTGATGTTGTACCATGAAGAGCGGTACCAGCGGACTTGTAGCACCGGTCAGATAAAAACGTTGGGGGCTGGGGATAAAGGGGGGGAGGAGGGGGGGTTACCTGGATGGGTCTGTGCTGGGCGCGCGGCACTAACGTCGACGGTCATTTTGGTTGTAATATATATGAAGCTGAAGATACTCCTAGCAGTTTGATGCTCATAGCATTAGATGCTCATGAATCTAGGCGGCTGTATCGGACTTATATCTTGTGTCTCACGGAGGGCGTAGATCCGGCTCTTCCGCTAAGCCGGCGCATGCGTGTAGATGTTTTGCGTTGTTTGTTGCTCAACGCCATTCAAGTTATCATGACACCACGTTCCATTGCATCTAAGCTCTGGGTCACTTCCATGGCATCTCTCATCGCCCACTATGATATCTCAAACTGCGTATCATACCTCGCTGTAAACTGTGTAATGCTGCAACACAATTGCGACATTTAACAATTGATAATCGACACCCGTAGCCTACATTGCACCATCCAGCACATCCCAGCAGTACCCGAGGTCCTTCTGTCCGGCCAATAACGTTATAAAGCCCGCCAATGTTGCAAGTTCTACAACTCTATGTAACTCTCTTTGAACTTTGACTTGCACAACCGGCCCTAACCCTAAACCACTTTGCGTCTATTAGGAGGTGCCACAGTGCGAGAGGTGGACGGCGAGAGAAAAGATTTACGGAAAGGGACAGATCAAGTTGCGGGATGATCATAAGGGGATGCGGTACAAGTATGGTGTGTACAGAGAAGAGGATTATACTGGTTATAGTTATATACTGGCCAGCACTCATTATACTTCTCATAGTTATATACTAAACACTAAGCAGCAAAACCTACAGCCCCCCAATCGCCCTCAACAGCGTATCCATCCCCATCTTGCCCATCTCCCCATCTCCCTCCCTCAAAATCGCCCCTACATCACTCAACACCCCCAGCGGAATATAACATCCCGTCTTGGCCTTATCCAGACTCTCCTTCAGCCGGCTCGTATGTTCCCACTCGCGCGCCGCCACTTCGGCCCGCTCAATCACCCGGTTCGGAATCCCGCACATGGCCGCGCAATGCATGCCAAACGACCCCTCGGCCACCCCGCTCTCCAGCTTATACAGAAACGTCACGCGCCGCTCCGCCTCGTCCACATGAATCTGCATGCGCTGCGCTGCAATCTCCGGATGTCGCTCAAACTCCGTCGCCAGCGAGTGGTAGTGCGTCGCAAAGAAGCCCACGCAGCCCACATGGCTGGCCACATGATGCAGCACCGCCTGCGCCACCGCCACGCCGTCGTACGAACTCGTGCCGCGGCCCAGCTCGTCCAGAATCACCAGCGACCGCGGCGTCGCCTCGGCCAGGATCTTCTTGGTCTCCGACAGCTCAACGAAAAACGTCGACTGCGCTGCAAAAATGTTGTCGTTGGCGCCCAGCCGCGACATGATGCGGTCCACCGGCGTCAGTCGCGCCGCCGCCGCCGGCACAAAACAGCCCACCTGCGCCATGATCACGGCAATGCACGACATGCGCAGCACCGTCGACTTGCCAGCCGCATTCGCCCCCGTCAACAGACTGATGCGCGCCGCGTCACCGCCCAGCCGCACATCGTTGGGGATAAAGTCATCGACCGCGCCCACCATGCACGGGTGCCGCAGCTGCGTAAAGTCCACCACGCTGCGCTCCTCGTCGACAAACACGGGCCGCGTGGCCGGCTGCCCCAGCGCTGCCGAGGCCCGCGCCAGACTGACCAGACAGTCCAGCTGCGCCACGATGCGGATGGCGCCCAGCCACGCGTCGGCGTCGGCATCGAAGCGCTGGCAGAAGCGCGCCGCCGTCTGCTTGATGACCTGCGAGTGCGTCTCCTCGGCCTCCTGCAGCGTGCGCACCAGCACCAGCAGCTCCGGGAAGTAGTACCGCTTGACGGCACTCGTGGCGCTCATCTGCTGCCACGCCCCGGGCACCTTGACGCTCTTGGGCACCTCGAGCTGGTAAATCTCCTTGCCGATATCGGTATACCGCAGCGCCTTGCTCCGGAGCTCGACCTTCTTGGCGTCCAGCAGCGCATGCAGGCTCTTCTTGATGCCCGAAATGCGCTCTAGTGACTCGTCAAAGGCCTCTTCAATGCCGCGCTGGGGAATCAGCAGCTTCGCCTCGCGCGCCTGTCGCCGGTCAAACGCCGCCTTCCAGTACTCCAGCGGCGTCGTCAGATCCGGCATTGCGCCAATCAGCCGGCCAACCAGACCTGCGGGCGCGCTCTCGACCAGCAGACTGAGCGCATAGTCAATCTGCTCGAAGCCGTCCAGCACACGCACAAAGTCGTCGGCGCGACAGGCGCCTGCGTGGATGCGCGACACCAGGCGCTCCAGGTCGGGCAGCTTGGTCATTTGGGCAGTGAACTGGTCGCGCAGGCTGCGGTCACCATTCAGCAGCTCGACGGCATCGAGGCGCTCGTTGATGCGCGCAATGTCGCACAGCGGGTGGCACACCCACTGGCGCAGCAGGCGCTTGCCAAACGGCGTGACGCAGCGGTTCAGCAGCGCAAACAGCGAGCCCTCGGGGCCGCCCGTCGACGTGTTGGCGAAAATCTCCAGGTTGACGAGCGTCTGGCCATCGAGAATCAACGTACCGTTCTTCTGTATCGGGCTGTACCACGCAAAATTGCCCTGCGACACCAGCGACGACTCCATCTTGAGCGTGCGCAGGTACTGCATCAGCGCGCCCAGCGCCGACATCAAGTTGTCCTTGTCCTTGTGCTTCTGTAGCGTGTCTGGCCAGGCGGCCGCATCGCCGTGCTCGTCGACAAAGTAGCCGCCGCACGCGAGTTCTCTGCGCGTGGTGTCGGCGTCCCAAAAGTCGGCGCCGCTCTTTCGGTAGTTCCATAGCGTCGACGGCGCCGTGTTGTTCTTGAGGATGCGCAGCGCCTTGGTCGACAGCTGGCCCTTTTCCACCACCAGCTCGCGCGGATTCACCTGCGCCACAAACGTCTCAAACTTGGTCAGGTCGACGTCATCCTCGAACTCGGCCACATGGAACGACCCCGTAGCCGCATCGACAAACGCCAACCCAAACACGGGCAGCTCGTCCATCACGCTCTCCTTGATGGCCACACAGTACGTCGCCATGTCGTCCTGCAGCATGTTGCCGTCAACTAGCGTGCCGGCCGTCAGCACGCACGCCAGCTCGCGCCGGATGATCTTGTCGGCCTTCTTGGCGCTCTTGGCTGTGGCTTCGGCATCGCGCTCGCGCATCTCCTTGCCCAGCGCAGACTCCATCTGATCGACGCGCGCCACCTTGTAGCCCTTGGCCACAAACTGGTTGACCCAGGTAACCAGCGACGCCTCGGGTACGCCAACCATGCGCATGTTGACACGGTCCGTCAGCTTCAGGTCAAACATCTGGTGGCCAATCGTCGCGTCGTTTTCGTATAGCTCGTAGAACTTGCCCTTTTTGAAAAAGACCACCGTGTCCCACAGCTTCTGCTTAATCTCCCAGTACTGCTTCTCAAACGGCGAGAACTTGTTCCACGCTGCCGGCGGCACGTAAATCGTTGACGGATCGTACTCGAGGTGTCCCGGCGGCTTTCTATTCATATCCAGGATCTTGGCCAGCCACGGGTACCGATCCTCGGGCTCGCTCTTGCACGCCTTTTCCTTTCCACGGGCTGCGCTCTTCTTTGGCTCGGGCTTGGACACGGGCGTGTCGCCGACGTTGTCCGGATCAAACTTCCACTGGAGACAGGTTGATCCCGACATCTCGCCAAGGTCGAGGCCGTCCATTTGCGTGTCCATGCCGACTTCGACTTCGTCCTCGTCTTCTTCCTTGGTTGGGCTGAGCGCGCGCTTGGTGCGCTTCGGCGCTTGTGGTTTCAAGTCGGTCCGCTTGCGCTTCTTGGTCGACCTGGGGGCGTCGTCCGAGTCTTCATCTTCGACGATAAAGTTGTCCATGTCCACTATTTAGTTAGTACAATTCATTCAGCCAGCCCAGCCAATGGACTCGGGTCGGGTACATACAGTCGTCGGCGTCGGCGTCGGCTTCGAGTTTCATAGCCTCGGCGCCGTCAAAGTCTTCGTCGTCGTCGTCGTCGTCGTCGTCAACCACCCGTCTACGGGTATTGCGGCGCTTGGACTTTTCCAGTCTATCAAATGGGTCTCCGTCCTCATCGTCCGAAGACTCAGCATAGTTGACTCTTCTCTTGCCTCTAGTGGGACTATGGCTGCTGTTCATATGTGAAGTCGGGGGCTATCACAAGTCAGCTTCATTCCACCTTCAACCTCATTCCATCCCTCACGGCAACATACTTTTCTGCGCGGATTAAACGTCTCCGGATCCGGCCCATCGCTGCTGACCGGCGGCGAGGACTCGAGTGGAAACGGCTTTTTAAACCTGGGCAGCGCTGGCAGCGGGCCATCATCCGGACGCTTTTTCTGCGCCGGCGTCGGCGTCACATCCACTGACTCCGTTTTTACGGGTGCAGATGGCGCTGTGGTCGCGGCCTTTTTGCCAAAGAAGCTCAGAATGTTACTCTGTTTACCGCCAGTGGTCGAGCCGAACTTTTTAGCCGACGCTGGCGTCTTCACGGGCGTCTTGGCCGGAGTTTTGACCGGAGTTTTGGCCGTCATTTTTAGTGTCTAGTAGGTGCCAAAGAGTTCTATAGGCGGGAGTATAAATGCTGGGAATTAGGCGGTATGAAACAGAACTTGGATTCAGCGGTGTGACACCAAATCAGACACCAAATTCAGATGAATAAACGACATGAAATTAATCGATGAAACAAGACAGTAATCCTACTGCAGAAAAAGATTCTTTAAAGAGAAGAAAATTCTGCACGATGGCTTTTTCCGCGATATCTAATTGACTTATGCAGTTGCCGCCGTGGATTGGTGCCTGCCACCTTACTAAAAAAAAAAACCACGCTCGCCATACCGTTTCTTTTTCCTCGCCAGACCAGACCGCCCGCTAGCAAACGCGCTCAACGCGGTTCAGGAGGAAGGAGGAACGCGCAGCTCAGGGTAGTATAAGGTGGAACGCCGGTTAATTGATTTCTTATCTTATCGGCTGTCTCTCTTGACAGCTGTTGGCAGCTGCCACATCTGTAGTTATTAGTAGTATACTACTACTACTACTCAAGTTGAAGCTAGAATGCTTTGGTGGCTCTGAGCCAGTTATGAAGCAGCACAACTCTTTTACAAGGCAAGAAACCTCTGATTCTCTCTTAGAAGTAAAGCATGGTTATGAAATTAAAATAACTTAGTCGATGAAACGCATGCATGTATCAATGGTGAAGAGTTGAAAGTTCAAGTAAGAATGGTATCAATCATCAAATATAATACTACTGTGGTCATGAAATATGCATTATGTCTTGGGTTCCCTTCTCGCACTGCTTACTGCAGTCCGTAGATAAAGGCCAGCTGGTCCATCTCGTCGCCGTGTTGGCCAGCAAAGCCAACAATCTGGAAGCCCAAAGGAGCAGTAAACGTCTTGCAGTCGCTGGTCGTAGTACCGGCAGACACAGTGTTGCCCTTGCTGGTGGTCGCCTTGATGTAAAAGTTGCGTGTGCGGGAATTCTTCTGGCCTTTGCACAGCTCCGCAATAGTCCAGTACTCGTTGGTGCCCAGCTTCAGACTCGACACGTCACCACCGTTGCCGCCGTACGAAAAGGCCGTGCCGTCGTCCAGGGTAACCGACACCGAGTCTAGGCGCTTGGCACCGGCAAACTTCAGCGTGGACGCCTTGGGGCGGCTCGACTTGGCAGCCAGAGCGGGCGCATCGTTGAACCAGTAGTTGCCGTGCGGGCCGCCAAACAGGTCCGTCTGCTTCAGCTTCGAGCTCTGCGTATAGGTCAGGTTGACTAGCACGGGGTCGTGGTCGGTCAGCACGTTGCCGTCGGGCTGCAGGAACTTCCCGCCAATGTAGTCAAAGGCAGTGGCCTGTAGGTCCAGGATACTGGAGCCGCGGTAAAACACCTTGTCGACAATCTCGCACTCAAGCGTGTCCGAAGGGTTACCGCAGATGCCGTCGGCGGCAGAGTTGCCCTTGCGCACCAGCGTGTACCACACATCGCTCATGCCGTTCTTCTCGTTGAAAATAGTGATGCCGTCGGCAGTGCGCGTGTAGCGCGAGTTTGTGTCGCCAAACAGAATGACCGAGTTGCCCGTCGACCAACTCTCGATGTAGTCGGAAACCTGGGCCAGGTTGGCCGGGCGCGCAACCTGATCGGCAGCGCTGGTGCCGGCATCGGCGTGGAGGTTGTACATGTCAATGTAGTTGCCCTCGCCAATACGCACACGCATAAAGGTGAAACCCTTGGGCGTCAGGCAGTCACTGCCCTCGTTGTTGGAGCACGTGTTCCACTTGATGCGGCGGAAGTCGATGAAGGCGTAGTTGGACAGTGTGTTCAGACCGGAGCCAAAAGCAGCACCGCCCGAGGTGGCCGTGCGGTAGGCGTGGTTATCAGTGGCGTAGATGTAGGCGTGGTAGTTAAAGTCCTGACTAGTAGTTAGCACCGCAGATTTACACGAGGAGTCAGTACACATACCTCCTGGACGTTGATGACGTCGTATCCATATTCAGCAAAGTACGCGCCGATATAGCCCGCGTTGGTGGCCTTGTCGCCAGGGACATCGTTGTTCTGGAGAAACTGGGGCAGACCAGCAACGTTCATGGTCAAGACAGTAAGGGCGCCAGAGACAGCCTGGACCAGAGCCGGGGCATTAAGAGCCGCCAGAGCAACAACAGAACCGTACTTCATATTGAAAGAGAGAAATAAGAGAAAAAAGACGGGAATAAAAAAGTGTAGAGACCAAAGTCAGAGGCAGGCAAAGGCAGGACAGGAGGACTGAGAAGCAGGAGCTTGGAGACCAGAAGCAGAGAAAAACGAGAACGACTCCGGGTGTCCCCCGTTTATATGCTCTTGGCTGCCGCTGTTGATGTTGGCTCATTTCGTTGTTCTTTATAGTTACCAGTACAGCATAGCACACTCTGCTCCATGAGCCACACCCCGTCCCTTGATTTAGCTGGCTTCGTAGCGCACTTTTCAAGACTTGACAGGGACTTGACGCCAGGCGGATCCTCTTGGCAACCGTTAATAGTCTAAAATCCTGCGTGTAAGTCCCCTCGACGAGAGAGCTTTGGCGTCTTTTTGCCATGTTACTTCTTTGTTTCTGCACTTTTTCTCTCTCTTCCTCTTGCGTCCTGCTTTGTTTTTTTTTGTTTTTTTTTGCTCTCTCTTCTTCTTGTGTCCTGCTTTGTCTTTTTGCTTGTCAGTACACCCCCTTTGTTCAATACACAAACAGACACCCGGCATTCGGTCCGGAACTTCTCGAATCATGTGCAGCTTTTTTTTTTCTTATTTTGCAATGCGCGCTTTGCAGTTACTGTGCCGGTCGGAGTATTAGCGCTGTTACGGGACAAGGGAGGCAAAAAGTCCCATCACAATGCAACTCTGGACGGCATCAATGTACTACTACTATGTTATGATGGCGATAAGCTCTATGGTGGCTTTCAATGGGCGGCTTGCAGGTCTATCGATTTGTACACCCAAAGTAACGAGGGCCTTTTGCACGTGTGGTTAAAGCCAAGTGACAAAAGAGCACTAATACAAATATAGAAGCCGGGACTCTTGCTGCTATACTTTGATACTGGATGAAGGACAAAGTGATATTCATGTGACATATACATAGTCGGTATCTAGATGTCACTCTTTGGTCGTTGTCGGCTTTCTGCGCCGGATATCGTTTTGGACACCATCTTGTTCTTTTTCCAAGGTCAGCTGAGCTTTTCTTCGTGGTCATAGTAGTCGAGTTGCTTGCTACAATTCTTTTGTTATTCCTCCCTTGGCCACTTGCTCTGCGTTGATCCTGAATCCTGGCAATTTTACTGTTACTTGTAATAGCAATATGGAAGCAAGCACGGACAAAATGTGTCAGCGGCCGCCTACTGTCGATGTCTTTTTCAGTACTCTGTAAAATGACAAACAAATAAACACTCAACAGCAGAGAAACGTGCGTGTTTAATCTTTGTCCTCACTCTGTCTGACTATACTACGTAATCTCCAAATGCTAGTCTGATGCCACCCTGCTCAAAAGAAGGTGGTGAGGAAAAGAAGGTGGTGAGAAAAAGAAGGTGGTGAGGGGGAGTAAACATGGGCTCCAACTTTTCATAGCATTGAGACCATGTCGTAGTGTCAGAGTATTTGATTCTTTGGTACAGAACAGAAAGTCAGCGCGTGATGGTCAGGGGCTCGATGGCTCTGCAATGCAAACAAACGGGACGATCTCATCGCACTGTATCGACATGGATGGAACGAGGGAGTGAGTTCCCGTAAGACACAGCGTAGCGCCTCCAAAGATGCCAATCAAGCCATGTAAGTAAGTAAGTAGTAGTACTTGTACAGAGTATTGTCTGACTTATCTGTAATACAATGTCAAAGCTGGAGTCAGCTCTTTGTCGCGTCTTTAGTGTGCTCAAGCCACCCACCTGGTTCTTGTGTTGCCGGCAGAGGGGCAGCAGAAAAGGAGAAAAGACCTGGCGACGCATTTCTCCACTCTCAACATTCATTCAAACTAGCAAAGACGGTTTAGGTGTCTACCAAGAAATAAAGAAAGAAAAAAAGAAAAGCCGGCCAATAAAGTCGTGGTACTACGTCTTGGCAGACGACGCGGCATGAATTTTGGTACTGGGGCCGTGCACCAAGTTGACAGAGAGAAGTCAGTAGTATAGCAAGTTGACAGAAGGAAGCGAAATTGAGACGACTTACTCAAACGAGATACTTGGGCCGTGTTTTCTCTTCTCTCTTCTCTTTGGTTTTGTGGGTGGGGTGCCTACTCTTACTTACTTAAGTACATACAAGGAGACCCCAGACTAATGTTCGCGATCCTTTTGACAACTTGATCGGCAATAGAAACTACTTGGTACACTTTTCGTCCGCTGAGAATTTGGCACGTCTTGAAGCCTATCTTTGCAGTTATTACTTTTCGGCGATATCGATATCTATCTCTATCTATGGACGTATACTTTACCAAGTCAGCTTTGCCGGGTTTCTCGCACTTTTCTCATTCCCCCATCTTTTATTTGGGTACCTGTAGATATCATGTATTACTCCTCGTAAGTATTAGTCATTTTCTTTTCTGACAAGACACAAACAAGCTTAAATGTATCATTGAATTGTCTCGATTCTTGTTCCGCTTATTACAAGTACATAGTACTACTACCTGCATTGCTTGCTTGACAATCGGCCATTTAAATTTCATCCCACTGCCACATAATAGCGCCCACGGGGTCAAGCTGGAGCTCAAAGCTCACTAGGATCATTCAAATTCCAACCACTCGCCTTGCACCATGAACCCACGCCCATTCCTTTGCGGCCCCGCCAACATTCACTCTTTGTATTCTTGCAATTAAACTTGTACCAAATAAGACCTTGAGGGGCCTAGACCTCACTGCCTAGCTCGGTCACTATTTCAGCAAACTCCTCTGCAAACTGTAGTTTTTCTATCCACCGCTGCGGCAGCGCCTGCACGCCTCTGGCCGCCCCCAAAAGCCCGCCCGCAATGGCTGCGTTGCTGTCAGTATCCATGCCCACTCGCACCACATCTACCAGCACATCCTCCACCGGCCGCGCATCGCTCAAAGCCGCCACCGCCAGCAGCAGCGAGTCCACAACGTAGCCCGCGCCGCCGTTGGCCAGGTGGGCGTTCTGGCGGGGGTCGTGGCTAATCAGCTCGGTCAGCGAAAGCGTGCGGCCATGGGCGATTGCAGCAGCGACGGGGCCAAGAGACGAGGGCGTGGTTCTTTGTTGGCTCGGGACTGGCTCGTTCTGGCTCTGCTTCTGGCTCTGCTTCTGGCTCTGCTTCTGGCTCTGCTTCTGGCTCTGCTTCTGGCTCTGCTTCTGGCTCTGCTTCTGTTGAGATGCCGGTGCCGGTGGAGAGCCAGACTCCAGTTCTTGCGCTATGCGGATGCCTTGGTCGATGGCCTGGTCCACGGCCCCTCCTTCGACTAGCACAGCAATCATTTCGTTGTAGGCCACGCACGACACCACACAGACATGATCGTCGTGGGTGATGGCAGAAAGCCGTGATGAATCGCGAATCCGCTCGTTCTTATCCCGTACAAGCAGCCCCGTCGGAACACACCGCATCAACGACCCGTTGCCCCTCTGTGATACACCAGCGCCTGCCTTTTCGGGGTCCCGCGAGCGCCGGAACTTCTCCAAGCCGCAGAGTGTGGCGTTTCCAATGTCACGTGGGTACTCTCCCAACGTGCGGCCGGGCCATTTTCCGTCCAGCCAGTCGAGCATGTATCCTCCCGCCACAACGGCAACATCGAGCTCCTCCTGGGCAACGGCAACGGTAACGGGTGTTGCTGCGTCTGTGCTTGTGCTTGTTCTGTTCGGGAAAGATGGCTGGAAACGAGACACGTCGCAATAGGCCAGGAGAATGGCCCGCGTCAGATCAGTATCGTCGGTGGCGTGGCCGGCGGGCCATTGGAACATGCCGCCGCCGATAATATCCCGGAGGCCGGTGGGATGCCATTGGCGAATGGATCTCCACGGCTGGAATTCTAGGGTGGCGCCGAGACTGTCGCCGGAATGGACACCAAGTAAGGCTCCAAGAATCCGGTCCTGTCGTTTTATCTGGGCCATGATGGTCAATGTTTATTTTATCAGATCTTGTGGTTCAAAACGTAAACTGAGTTATGGTTGAATTTCAACTTCAATTATCAGCAAGTTGTGACACATGCTTGGCGGGGCGGCCCTTCTTATTTATCCTCTGACGTGAGGTGATTTCATTGCTGCCTGACCACAAAAAGTAAAGGAATTCTTGCACGGCCTTCAGTGACCAAGAGCCGGCTTAGCTGATCATGAGCAAGGTACTAATAAACATTACCTGATAGGTCAGTAAGTTTGAAGTGAACCGGGGACGCTAGGTTTACAGTTCTTCAGCTTCTGTGGAACAGCAATTATCACGCACTTTCTTTTGTGATACCAGCTATTTCTACATATTATAATTCGTAGACATGCCGTTAAATCACAAGGTCAAGATTGTGTGACAGGGTTAATGAACTGTCAGGGTTATAAATCCACCAAGGGTCCATTCAGATATATAGGGTTAATATGTCAGGAGTCCTGCGTTCTGTAGGGTTTCCACAAGGGTTCTTCTGCTTACCGCCGTGAAAGTGTTACTACAGCAACACAAGCAGAAAGAAACAAATGAAGCTGCTACAAGAAAAGACGCAGCAATGCAAGGGAAGAAGAAAGAAATGCAAAAGATGCTACTTCAGCGCCAGCAGTCAACGCAAGGCTCAGTACTAGCAGGAAAGGACCCTGTTAGATGTCTGACCCGTCTGAACTAATCAGCAGCCGCCAGTTGACAGCTCATTTCAGCCACTTTGGCTGTTCCTGTAACAAGCTGCAGATACATGTTTGTTTGCCTGCTTTACTTGGACACATGGAAATATCACCGAGACGGCTTATACGCATGTGGTAGGAAACAGGGCAATAACGTTATATGTGTGTAATCTCAGCTGGCTGCCATCACTCAAGGCTGAGTGAGATGAGCAGAAGTAACTAGCAGATAGCTCCGTTTGTTTATTTACAAGTGCAAAAAAAAAACCTAAAAAAACCTACTAAAGTGAAATCCCAGCGACAGAAATATCGCCGAGGGAGGGAGTAGTGATATAAAAAAATATAGAGGCAATTAACCTTTGCACTCTTTTTCTTCCCTGCGCTCTGCAACCCATTTTCAGCCTCGTGACTGGCATCATACTCTTCATTTTTCTTCTACAGTATCCCGATATTTCTCAGCGGCAGCTACTACTACTACCTTGCTCTCTCTGCCAAGTTAACCTCCTGCCCTATCACGGGCCTTGCTATTTTGATCGCTCGGGTTTTTTTTTTTCTCTGACCGCCTTTGCCCTGATCCATCAAATCCTCATTCAATTCGATTCAGCCCTCTCAACTCGGCTGGAAACCCGATTTAATCGAATCACCACAAATACGAAAAAAAAAAAAAACAAAACACTGAGTGTACCCATCGATTTGATCGCCGCAATTGACTCCTGTCTCCCGACCCGTTTTATCGTCTTTTTGCTGAAGCCTCGACCCCTGGCTTGGCTGACCAATCTGCGGCGTGTGTTTCTGGCATTGTGCTTTTCTCTGCTTTGCTGTGCCGTCGTTTTATTTTCTTTGCCTTGTCTAGTTTGACAGCTTTCTTCAGTTTATGCTTCCGAGTGTTTGCAAGTCGTGTTTTGTTTGGACTTGACGTCCACCGCCCTGCCTGCCTGCCCGACCGATCGACCGACCGTTCAGTTCTGCCGACCTCCAACTACAAGCGCCTCCTTCGCCCCCCCCCCCCCCCCCCCCCC